>JAOUZG010008838.1:1987774-2017524 GCA_026289955.1 Argiope argentata | reverse complement strand
ATTTAATTTAAAAGTTAAATTATTTACCTTTTACTTTTGTTTAAATACCATTTCAAATAAATATGTTGCATTTTCTTTTATTTTTTTCTTTCCCACATGAAAGCATCTAGTCCAAACTTCCATCCAAATATTTCTGATTATCAAAAATTGTTATATGAATTACATATATTTGTACAGCATACAATAACAGAAAAATTTGCCAACAAAAATTCCTTTCTGAGACTGCTAAATTTATCAGCTGATCTTGTTTTCCATTTCTATATATTGTCATTATATATTACAGTATTACATTATTGCTAAAATTTCATATTAATAAATGAAAAGTTATTTAATAAATTTGTCTTCAATTTTATTGGTTGAATTTTATACCTTCAATCTGCTACTGTTGCAACATCAGTTTTGGATTTGCGAGATAACTTTTACGGCATGCGATATTTTTTGAATATTTATAGAACCTTAATAAAAGTTGGAAATTCTTATTACTTTTATGATTTTCTTTGTTCTCACATATTCTTTTTATCAATTGTATTTTTCTGACTTGAATCTTTAATGTGTTCAATATTTTTTATTGACTTTTTTATTTTATTTTTTGCTAGCATTGTTTTATTAGTGTATGTTTAAAAAATATTTTCAGATGTTGATGTCTTAGACACATGGTTTTCATCAGCTTTATATCCTCTCACAGCTCTTGGTTGGCCGTCTCAGGTATATATTTATGAATGCCTTTCTACAATAAGGAATCAAATATTTATTCAATGCCATTTTGAATTGTAATCCTTCACAGGGCATGTTAAAAAGGCTGGGAAAGTTTTGTGATGTACCGCTATGCTCCCTTCACTATTTCTAAATGATTCCAATGTAAAAAAACATATTAATTGAAAAAAAAGGTTTTCAATACTAGCACCGAAAATTCAGTGCAATGAAAATCAATTGTGCATGATTATACATGAATAAAAATTAACCCTTCTTTGTACATACCCTCCAAACGTTAAGGAATTTCTGTAATTGCTTTTAAATTAAAACTATGTTAATATTAAGTTAAAACTATGGAAATATAGATACATAGTGAAAAATTACAAAAGGCACCAAAACCTTGTCCCTAGAACATTGATAGGGAAAGAAATGTTAACATGATTAGTACAAAGATATAATCTTATTTCAGCATTAATACAAAAACATTGGAGTACTCATTATTACAAAAGGTTTATGCTAAAATGAGCGATTATGACTTCAAAATAAAGCAAAAATGCTTGTTATCATTATTAAAATGCTTAATGAAAAAACATTGTAAATGTCAAATTAGTAACTGTTGATCGATAAAATTGTGTTGTGTAATTTCTTTTAAAACATTTCACCTTTATATAATAAATAACAATAAAAATCAATAATAAATGTATTTTTATTAGTTTTGAATAAAGTTTGAAAATGTTTGTATTAATTAATTAAAGTTCTTGGGAAATAATTATTTTGAATAACTTTTTGATATTATGTTAAAAGCAAAATATCTACAATATGTGTTAATGTTGACTGAAGTAGCCAATACTGGAGGGTATTTGATAACTTTCTATAGTCTTAACATATATTACTTCATTCATATTACTTCATGAACATATATGACTTCATTAAGTTATTTGATTGGAATCATGTTTATCTGTCAATAATGTTTCATTCTTCGGACTGGAAATTTTCAGTTCTGAAATCTGATCTCATCAAAAATAAACTGTATATGTGAGTCTGATGTACATTAAATATTATATTTAAAATAGAATACCTTCCAATTGGTGTGATATTGAAGTTTATAAACAGAGTACTGTCTTGGAGATTTTAGCATGATTCAAAATTGTGAGGTTCGTGCATCTCTTTTGTTTTAAAATGGGATGATACTCTATTTTTAGTGTCCTGTGTCTTTCAATTGTCTTAATTGTAGAAAAGTTTAGTAATCATAATTTTTCTCATTTTTTTTCATTAGTTTGTTAATCTACATTATAGTTTTATTGACATTCTTAAGAATAAGTTATATAAAGAAACTGTTTACAAACTATTTTTAAATATCAATCTTGAAAGAATCAAAATTTGATTAAATGAAAATAAACATATGTGAGCTATATATTAGTTTCAATTTTAACATGCAAGTTTATTATAACAATTTATTAAGCATTTTTTTACCACTTTTTATATATTCTAATGCAGTTAAATTTCTATGCCTAAGATAACTATTAAAAATAATAGATAAATATTGAGAACAACATTCTTTTTTATTGCTCTTTGCTTTAGAATTTCATATCTGTAAATAACCATAATTTATTTATTGCTGTGCTTTATTTCTTTAAAATAAAGTAAGCAATTGATTGCTCAAAGTGTTTTCATTTGATTTTTTTTGTGTGGTAATGAAGTTATTTTAAAATACCTTTGTTTCAGGAGGAATATTTTAAAAAATATTACCCTCTAAATTTGATGGAAACAGGTTTTGATATTTTATTCTTCTGGGTTGCTAGAATGGTAATGCTTGGTGAACATATAACTGGAAAGCTGCCTTTCACAGAGGTAAATTTTTTATTCCGATAAGATTATCCTAAATTTAAATTAATAATTAAGTATTTTTAATATTGTGGGCTATAATTTCTCCAGTTAATATTTTCCTTTTAAAATTCTTGTCATTTTGATATGCTATATAATTTAAAACATTGAGCATTTCTTAAAAACTGAATCATGTTGATAAAAAAAAATCAAAAGATTTAAGTTTCTAGGCTGAAATATTGTGTTGTGATATTACTTCAGGTATAATTTTTCTATCCCTATTTTAATATGAAAATTTGTTCTTAATTATGCAACAACAACAAAAAAAATGTATGTGTGACATAATAATTTAAAAAATATATTTATTATGTATATTAATTGAAATCCAATAACTAAAATTAAAGAGGATTGCAGTGAAATATACTTAAAATTATTATTATTATTATTATTATTATTATTATAACTTGAGAATAAAAGTTAAATGAAAATAAATTTGGCATAAAAGCATAACTATTAGTATTATTATTTAAATTTTAAAGGATAGTAAAAAGGGTTTTGTGCAATTATATGCACCAACTTATCAAGGGGAGACATTAAAATTTTTAATGGAAGGAAAGGATCAAAGATATGTTCTATAGAGCTTTTAGAAATCATGCATGTGGTAGTTTACAAATGATCTGCAAACATATGAGCAAATGTTATAAGATTATTTACATATTTTAAAAATTTTTACGTGGATAATTTTTATTTTTCCTGTGCATTTTTTTTCTTTATTTCTATTCTATATTATAACTACAAAATGTTTTCTTTTAATATTTTAATGAAAATGGCATGAAATTTCATGTACAAACATGATGACAATTTGTTTTATTCATAATCATACTAAATGCTATTTTAAAAAATGTTCATATTCTTAATGAGATTCAAAAATACATGATTGATTTTGCTAGGTGCTTCTTCATGGTATGGTTTGTGATTCACATGGTCGCAAAATGACAAAATCATTGGGAAATACTATTGATCCTTTAGATGTCATTAATGGAGTATCCTTAGAGGTAAAAGCTTAATTAATGTATGTTTAATTAATGTAGAAATTGTTGAATTTGAAATTACTTAAAGCATCATTTCTGTACTATTCTTAACAGAGTGTTATCACCGATAAGCTGGTGAGGCATTTGCAGCCATTAAATTTAATTGCATGTCTTCTGATAAGTTTTTTTGAATTCATGAGATATTTAAGGAACGGGTGACCCAGCTATTAAGCAAACAACCATGATCTATTTATTAATGTAATTAATTTGAAGATTTTACTTCTATTTTAAAATAAGAATTTAGTAATAATTCTAATTTAAAATAAGAATAAATTTGGTAGTTTATTATTGAAAATAATGGAGACACCTTAGGAAGTTATTATAAAAATGCTTTAATAAGGTGATTATTAGTTATATTTGAATTGCAATTGTGTCAATTTAAAACTTGGTTATTTATTGGATTAATCTATAATATTTTCTTTATAAAATTTCTATTTCATATATGATAAAACTTAAGTATTCATAGTTGTATTTAAATGATCATAGAAAATTAATAAAATTCATCTAGGGCATCTATTATTAAAATTAAAGCCCTTTAATAAATCTATTAAAAGTTGCATCGTATCAGGCCAAAATTATGCTGTACGAAAAATTTTCAAAGAAATCTAATTTTATAACTCTGTAAAATCATCAGTAGCAATAAACTATTCTATGAGGATGTATCGGAAGAAGATGATATTCTTGGTATTATTGTTGTGAAATTGAGAAAATGATATCGTAATAAAATAATTTCGAAAATTTAGTCTAAAAAGATTATAATTCCAAAGATTAGAAAAATTCACTATCTAGTTGTTAGATTCTCTCGCTCAAAATCTAATGCTATCGCTGTATAGAGCAGAGTCTATATTTCTGATACAAATTTATGTTTTTATTTGAGCTTTCCAAAATCAGAGAAAAATGTTTTTAAAATTTAAATTTTGAATTAATTAGAAATTAAGCAGTAATTTGATGCTCAGTTTTTCCAGTGACTAATGAAGGATTTCTCATCCATAAACAAATTCTATATAGTTTTAAAATTCAAAAAAATAATTTTTCAGTGATTTGACTTTAATTTCTATATGTTATTTAGTTAATTAATTTTGCAAATTTTTGAAACCAAAATGCATTATTTGTAACAATTTAAATGCCATTTTATTCTCCATTCTCTATGTAGATCAAACATTTTTCTCCCGTCTATTCAATTCAGTAGGGATGAGAAATTAGCTCTCTCTCTCTCTTCTTCTTCAACTCTCTTTCGTGAACATAAAAGTAGTTTGTGTTTTGAGTAAAAGTAAATAGATCAAGTTCAATTGGGAATTTATATTTCCGAAGGGAAAACAAATAATATAGATTCACAGTCATATCAATTAATTCACTGAAACTATCATTTAGGTACTCCTTCATAATGGCATGAGTTTCTATTTTCTGTATGTGCATATATGGGGATTCGAAAGGAACAGTGGACTATACTTGATCTTAACTTCTTTGTTTATAATTCTATTCCCGTGAACAGTTCATACATAAGAGTAAAAATTAGAGTTTACCTAAAATTATTAATACATGGCTGCTGCAGTATAACATTATGGTGGCTTTGTTAAGCATAAAACATTGAAGCCTTTTACAACTTCTGCAATGGCTGTTGAGCCAATGCTGGTTAACTTCCTAATTAATCTTTGACAGATTCAACGTGGTAGCGCGTTTAAAAGGGTTGCTGTAGTTTTAAGATCGCCAGGTTTGGCATTATACTACATTTGCATGAATAATATGAAACAGTTGATAATTGAAGTTGAAATCAAATGTGCCTTCAAGAATTTTTTTTTGTAATATGGTTTCAAATATGAAATGTACAAATAATAGACAATGTAAGAGTTTAAATTTGTATATATTTCACAGTAAAAATGTCTGGCATTATCTTTTAAATTATATCAATACATTTGATATTATCTCAGATTTCAATTGGTTTTCTCACTTTAACGTTTTACTTTGTCATTCTTTCTGTAAATATATTATCTGAAATACATATTATATCAGTTTGAAGTCTCTCTCCCTCCTCCCTTCTTTGAATATGAGGGATTCAGATTTCAAAATCATTTTATGGATGTCTGGAATTCAAAAGGACTAATGCTAACTATGTTCTTAACTATTTTAATCAACATATAAAATTTTTAATTACATTAATGTTTCATTTTAGAGATGGTTATTAAAGGCAGCTTGTGTTCTTATTATCATGTTAAATTTATTTTGATAAAAAAATTGTTAAAAAGAAAAATTGCACTATTGGTCAGACAGTTTTATAGCAAAATTTGTACTAATGGCTAGACAGATAATAAACAAATTCATTATTTTGTTAATTTAATTAATGCAGTGCATTTGTTGCTTTTTATTTGAGAAAAAAAATCCTTTTATTTTTTGCAGGAACTTTTACAACGGGTTAAAAACTGTCAGGATTCATTGACCCCAGAAGAAGTGAAATTGCTGTTAAGTGCTAACAAGCAAAACTTTCCAAATGGCATTCCTGAATGTGGAACAGATGGCTTACGTTTTTCTCTCTTAACTCATGATATTCAAAGTAAGATATTTTTTTTCATAGTTAGGATTAAAATAAAACTCAAATGAAAATGAAGTTATTGCAAGCGTGCAAAGTATGATTATAGATTATTATTGTTTTGCTTTTAACTCATTAATATTAAGTATTTTATTTTTTGATGAGTTGCATTTAATATCTATGGCCAAACTAAATTTTTCTCTTTTTTTTTTCTCTAGAATTTATATATTCTCAACTTTCTAAACAACTTTTTAATTGTTATGTATAATTCATTAACCAGATTTTAAAAAGAAAAGGGTTTTTTTGTTGATATTTTGCAGCATTTAAAAAATCTTTTAATAGATATTATTATAAAATCCATGTTAATGCTTTCCTACAATATTAGTCACTAAATGATATGTACATCATTAAAATGAGAGATGTGCAGATAGTTATTTAGACATCAAGTCAATGTTCCCTAAACTTTGGTGACAAATTTGATAACAAAATGAGGATTCTGGAGTGTACAAGAATTAGGATGCTGTATCATTTAGATGCCCAAATTTCAGGTCATTCTAGAAAATTCCATATCCAGTTAGGAAAATATAAAAGACAAATCCCTCACATGAGAAGTATACCCAATTAAAAATTATTATTATTATTTTGCTTTGCAAAAAGTTATACTCAGTGCTATTGCACGATTATTTAATTAACTGTTTGCATGAGGTTTATTAATTTGTGACCTTGCTGAAAATATTTTGCTATTGTGATCTCAAAAGTGTTGAAATTTGAAACTGACAAGATTTGACTCACTGCTCACCCCACTATTTGTGATTTTTAAAAATCAGTTTAAAATAATTTTTTATATAAAAATATATAAATATGTTTCACAATGCTATTTTTGTTATTTTTTAAAGATCAACGAATCAGTATTGATGTGAAATCCATTCGCATTTGTCGTCATTTTTGTAATAAAATATGGCAAGGTTTTAGATTATTTACCAAAGCAATTGAAAATTGCCCAAGAGAAAGTCTTACTACACTTTCAACAGAAGAAGTAAGTGCAATATGTTATGGATTTCTTTATTTTAACTGTTTACTTTTTTTATACTTTTTTAAAACTGTATACTCTTTTTCATACTCTTTTTAACTGTATACTTTTTTCCCTCGTTCTGTCTAAGAATATAGTTAATTTTACAAAATGCATTATTATCAACATTGTCAAAATTCTTGAGTCCAGAAATGATCAAATTAAGCAGCTGCTACTATATAAGTACTCTTCAAAAATTGGATTTATGGAGATATACTGTGAAATTGGTTGCTTTGAAAGAAAACTATAAATTAACAGTTTGATTTATCAAAAATAAAGTTTAAATACCTTTCATTGATTTTATCCCTTTTATTGGTTAATATTCTAAAAACAAATATGTTTCTTGAAAATTCAAAAATTTATTCATTATTTTTTCATTAAAGTATACTGTGATGAAGTTTTATAATAACATAATTAATTTTTGCTTGACATCATACCACTAGCCTTTCTAGAAATGACACTTAATGATTTTCTTTCCAAAGTACTACTTATCAAAATCTTATTGTAAAAGCCACTGAAGGGAAATTTTCAATCTCTTTTCTTTTCTGCTTTTGTGTTTTAATGTAGGCTGATGTATTTTTTACCATTTATTCTTTGTATATAAATTATGCCTATAAGAATGGAATGAGTCGAAGTTTTAAGTGTTTTCTTGGTGACATACCTGCTAAAATTTTACATATACACACAATTTCATTTTTATAATTTGTATTATATTTTATAAATCCTTAAAAAATATATATGTATTTAGGTGCTGAATTTGAAAGAAAGTGATGTTGATCGCTGGATATTGAGTCGCCTAGCTGGTCTTGTTGTTGTGAGCAACACACATTTTGAAACATATGAATTCCATTTGGTAGCTAACGCAATAAGACAATTTTGGGTGCAGAACTTTTGTGATGTGTACATTGTAAGTTTTTAAAATTTAGTGCTTTATGAAACTTCATTTTTATAAAGTTATAATTTTTTATATTTCATTTGTCTTAAATATCTTTAATATTTGATATGATGTTTTTTCAAAGTACCTTATCAAATCTCACTGAATTGTTTGTATTAATTTTTCTGAAATTTTGTAAAATTTATACATTTGTATGTGTGTGTAGATTGCGCTAGGCCCGAACTCCCAATCTTATGGTTAGTAGCCGAGTAACATATCCGTTGGGCCAAAATTGCACTTCAGTCCGAGGCATGTTACCTGGCTTATATAGCAATCACCACACATTTTTAATTTGGCCACCAACTTTATAATCTATAAAGAGAGAAAAATATAATTTATTGATCCCATCCTGTAAAAGAATGAAACTCATGAATTGTTTCTATTAAAGTTATATAAGTGTATTCTTTGAAAAGCAGAAACAATAACAAAAAAAAGTTTTTTGATGAGCAAAGCAACTGATGTTATTTTACCTTGATGTAGAATGTCATTCATTAGCATGTATAAAAGGAATTTTTTTAACAATTTATATTATTTTAATGCTATATAGCTTATTATATGTTTAATGTAAATATGATAAATAGATTTAAATAATTCTGCTTTCAGGAATATGCAAAACCTGCTTTATTGGAAAATGATGAAAGGCGTTTGTTTATCTGTAGAGTTTTACTGACATGTATAGAGACATTTTTAAAGATTATTTCCCCCATGATGCCTTTTATTTCTGAAGAACTGTACCAAAGGTTACTTCTCTTAGCAAACATTGAATCCTGTCCAAGTGTTTCACTTGCTAAATATCCTACTCCAGACCAAGTAAGTTTATCTTATTTAATTGCTGTTACATAATTACATGAAAGTTTCAATAAATGCTAAAATCTAATCAGATTTATTTCAAATGTTATCTCTGGTTACCAGTACTGGCTAAATAAATTTGATTCAGCTGATGTATAGTTGAATATATATATATGAACATATAATTTATAGTATTCAATTTTTATTCTGAAATTTATCAGATAATATTGTCACCTTTTGTCCTGTGATTAGCCAACACTTGAAACTCTGAAATGACAACACTTGAATGTTGAAAAAATTACTGTATTCATTCCAACCATTAATGGTAAAACTTGGAGGAATGTCTTTCTGTGTTTTGGTTGGTTGAAGGTTTAAATACTTTAATTTAACTAAAATTAGTAGTAGTAATTTATAATGCAAATTAGAATTTTGCATTATATACTTAATGCTGTATTTTCATTGTATTCAATGCATTATTATTATTATTTAAATTTTATTGATTTCATTAAAGCATTTTTTAATCAATCATTCTAATAAAAATGTGAAGTTATTTATTTATTTTTGGAGGCTGCAATTACTATTTAAATTTTAAAATGTGAGAATCAGGGAAGAAATAGCAATATCAGATTGATATCTTGATCCAATAACTTATGGTTAATTTTTAGTTTATGACCATTGTCAATTATTATTATCAGAAAACAGTAAATGATGTAGTTAAGTCATCTCTAAAAGTGACAATATCAGATTTCATTATTTATTTATTTATTCAGTTTCAAAATAATATGGCTCTTGTTTTAGTATACAGGTTGGAGAAATACAATGTTAGAAGCTGATGTACATACTGTAACAGAATTAATTGGAGTCGCTCGATCACTCAAATCGAAACATGGTGCTACTCAGATGCAACCTGCAGGTAATGCATATATAAATTATATGTATATAATTCTACTGAATAATTTTTATTTATTACATTTCCAATCAATATTTGATGATTGAAAAGGTAATTTTATTTAGATTAATAATTTGATTCATTGTTTGTATATTTTTGAAATTATTTGTCAATTAAGCTAATTATTTCACATATGTTTTTCATGATTTTTTCGAAGGAAATTTACTGAAAGGTTGTAATCTTGTTTCCCTTCTGAACTATAGATGGCAGTATGATTATGTATGACTTCCTTTGTGGAAATAATTTTAGATTTAATATTCCTAAGTTTGTTGGCTTGGGTATGATAATTTTTTAAAGATTCTTAAAGTTTATAATTCTTATCAAATCATGGGTTCACACTTCTGCAAAATCCTTGAGATATTGATTCATAATATGGTAGAAAATCGCAATAGACTTTTCCTTGATGTCTCCATATGATGATATTTTCGCTTTGCAAAATTGCTAATTTCACTGTATGATGCATGAAACTTTATCCAGAGAATGTGATCAGTGCGTAAAACTTGAAAATATGTATTTTGGCATGTAACCAAATTTGACATTTATAAGTAAAACACAATCAATAGCAATCAATACCTGTTGAGTGCTAACAGGAATATATACATTCATTTTTACTGTAAGTTGGAACAGAAAAGCCTTTTTGCTAATTCTATATTGAAAGCATTATTCATCATTAACTGTTATGGCAGGAATCTTATGCGTTGGTAGATGACTTTTTTATTTCAGAAGAATGAATTTTCTGAAAGGCAGAGTGTGTCACATAAAAATAACTGAATTGTAATAAATATTGAGTTGAATTCATTGCATCCCCCCTACTTTCCAATATTGATATATCTTACATTATTTATAAAACTAATTGAAGAGTAAAAAAAAACAATCAGATTTAGTAAACTTTGATTCTTGTTTGTCTCTTGATTTATCATACCACTAATTTATCTTACTATTGTTAGGAGGAAAAATTCCGCTAAACTAACACAAGTTTGCCTGTAATGGATGTGTGGTGTAACAGTCTGTCGCGAGCGAAGGTCGCAGTACGAACCTGCGACGCTAGGTCCGGTAGCCAAGTAACATGACCACTACACCAAAAGTCAACTTCGGTATCATAGATGTTATCTGGCTTATAAGGCTAGCGCCACAGTACTCCCCCACCAGTGAGTCGGACGAGAGACGAACGATTTTTGAAAGCGCCAAGCTTATGGCGAGCGGGTGAGTGCGTTGGTGCGTCGAGTCGGCGACGGCTTTTGATGCGTTGAGTTAGCGACGGCTTTTTTATAAATTACCAACAGGCTCACTTACAAATAAGGATGTTTATTCTCATAAATACATGGATGAAAAAATGCATAGCATCATACTTTGAACAAAACAGTAGCCCAGAAGTAATAACCAGTATTATAATACAATAGCACCCAAAGCATCCAAATAGAACTTTGCGGGGAGAGAATCCTTGTAACTATTCACTACAGTTTCTCCAAATGCCTGCTATTCTCCGCTGTCTAATCGCTTTAGTTGTACCCAACCATTGACTCACTACTGTACAACTGGCTACTCAGCACATAACTCTATACTGCTTCAGTATTTGCCTCCAAGACTCGGAATATATCTCAATTTCCAGTCCAGTAATCGCTACAGCTCTACTGAGTGTTTGCACTTCCCTGGACTGATCCAATTAATTCATCATTTCTTATTTATATGACTGACTTCGGCTAGGACTGTCAGCTTTTTATATCTCTCGGAAAAGAGTGCAAAAGTTCTCGAATAATCAAGCATAATTCTTCTCCTATTGGTTTCATAGCCAAAATTCCTAGTATCAGGTTTTTGGTCGCCAAATGGTTGACAAGCTCGAAGGTCATCATCCAACAGCACTATCTTTTTTACGATTAAATTGATCGTGCTGGGAAGCAATATTTCTGATTAGTAATATTGCCATACATCTCTGATGATCAGACATTAACTCATCGGAGGCAAGCTATATCAGATCTTTTAGAAAGAAGGGTACTTACGTCGACAGATTCAAGTTTGGCGATAAACCGCCGACGCCAACAAAACTAAAACAATTGCTGACGACATTTAAGGTTTGAACAGTTTTTAAAATAATGGCGGTTTTTTTTTTTTTTTTTTTTTTTTTTTGCCATTATTGGAGGTTTAGCAACTCATTGCTGACGCCTTCAATTTTGGCTATAAAGATCGACGGTCTAATACGTAAGTAGCGAAAGAAGTTATAAATTTTTCGTCCTCTTTATTCAAAATACTATTTTTTGTGATTTTTAGAATAGATTATCAACATTTGACTGAACAGTGTTCTCGATTCTGATATTTAGAAAATTTTTACACCTATTTTGTTTGTTTGATAATTGAATGAAATTTGCTTTTTACTCTTAGCTATATTATTTAAAGGCAATAAATAAATACACATCATTAAATGAAATTAATTTCAATTTATTAATATTTTTAATATATTGTCTTATTGTCTATCTTACAAAATTTGATATTTTATTTGCCTAAAAAAGAAAGAAAAATTATGTTAGATTTTTTTAATAGTTGTAGTTGCTGTTGACGAAGAAAATACATTAGCAGCTTTAAATCCCTTCTGTGATCTCATGGCTCTGCTTGCTAGACTCGAGTCAGTCACCTTCCATCTCACTCAAGCCCAAGAATTCTTTGAGCAGTATCCTCAAGATTCTTGGGTGTTTGAACCTTGTGAGCATGGCATTACTGTGATAATGGACATGAGAGTAAGTATCTAAAATATTAATCAATGCAAAAGGTGATTTTGTTCCTTTTATTAAATTTTAAATAATAGTTTTTGCATTATGGATAATAAATAGTAATTTTAGTAATTGCTGCTAGATAGTGTCAGTTTTCATTGCTAAGATTCTCGATGTTTTATTATTTTGGGGTTTATAAATAAACAAGTAAAAATATAAAAATGAATAATAAAAATATATTAACACATGAATAATATAAAATATAACATATAGCGGCATGTCTAAGAAAGACATAAGTTTATTAATGCAATAAGTGTTAGCCTGTTGGTTTTTGTGCTCACAAACAAAGAGATGATTTATTCAAGTTTATTCCAAATGTGATAAGAGAATTCCTTAACCCTTTCAAGCACAATATATTCAATTTTGAAATCACTTAATGAAAAAAGGATATTTTAAAAATGTTATGATTTATTCTGTTAGCAATATTACAAAAGTCTTTAGATATAATTAAAATATTTATCTTTACTTATAATAAAGCACAATGTGTGTGTGTGTCTGTTGGCGATGTACAGGCCAGACCGTTCGACCTACAGATACCAAATTTGGTATATGTATACCTTGGGGGCAGGGAATGTGCACCTCGGAGCACTTTTTTTGAATTTTTATTTAAAATTTTAATTAATTAAAAAATAAGCCAAATTTTAATGTTTTTTCGCTATAACTTCCAAAAATATTACAGAACAAAATTGATTTTTGCATCACGTTAAAGCTCAAAATATTAGCTTTTCAATGATACTAATGTTTTGACCTTCGAATTAAAACGCTATTTTTAATGAATTTTTAAACATTTAATTTAATCGTATTTTTTTCAACAATTTGTTTCGCATAAAATAAAAATACACTTTTATCTTGAATTCTTGAAAGAAGTAGGGTATTGGGATTTACAGCAACAGTGGCTGTTATCCCCTGTTTCAAATACGTAGAACAAAATATAAATTAAACACAAGAGAGAGCGCACGCACAAAAACAAATTGAAGTTTCAGTCGGTTAACAGTAAATGAAGTCTGTTCAATCAGTTGAATGAAGCTGCAGTGAGTCCGCTGATGAGATTTAGAACATTTCCAGCAGTTCCAATGGAGAGAAGAGGTACAAAAAGTCAGAGCAATTTAATGTGGTAAAAAAAAATTAGTAGATGTTGAAATGCTTCAACGCTTGAAGAGAAACTTGAAGATTGACCTTGTTTGCAGTTATTTTACCCAGAACGTTTTTGAAGGAAATATCGTGTTTATCTAATTGGAGAAATGTCCACAATTTGTCTCTATAATATGAATACTTTTTGCACGAGAGAATTATGTGTTCAATATCATTTATGCTATTACATTCATGACAAAGAGGATCATTATGAAGGTTAAAGCGATTTAACAATCCTGGTGTTATAATTGTTTTGCTGATTAGTCTGGCCAAGACAACATCTTCCCTCCGATTTTTGGACCAGGGAGACAGCGCTTCAATGCTTGGAATGTCACCTAAAGAAATGAAATATTTACTATTTCTATAATTATTGATTGTGATCTGATATGTCTCTTTCTTGAGGCTTGAAATAATGTCTTCGGGAGAGATCCATTCAATCCATGGTGTATTTTCTGTAACTTCTTTGGCTAAGCGATCTGCAAGCTCGTTCCAGGTTATATTCGAATGACCAGGTACCCACAGGAAGGAAATTTTTTGATTTAATTTGGTTAAAGATTCAACTTTGGATGCTATACGTTGGATAATTTTTGGAGACTGAAGCGAAATGTTCTTCAACGATGTGAGAGCAGAGAAGCTATCTGTAAGAATCAAACAATCTTTTCCAGGGATAACAAGAACCTCCAATGCTTCAGCAATGGCTAAACTTTCAGCAGTAAAAATGGAATTCACAGGATGGACTCGAAACATGAATTTTTGTTTAGAAGAAAAACCAGCAATTGAAGTGTGCTGGAGAGTTTTGGATGCATCAGTAGCAATAATAAAATGATCAGGAAAGCAATTCCGAATACATTCATTAAAATAGCTATTAATTTCTATCAAAGATAGATTTTTATTTTGGAATTTAAAATCCGTGAGAAAAATTTGAAAGTTATTTGAGCTAGTTATAGGGTTTTCCGGCAAGATGATAAATTGGTTGGTAGAAGCATTAAAGTTCTTGAGAATAAGGGAAGTACATTTTTTGTCTTTGGTGGTTAATTTAATTTCCCGATTATTTTGGGAGTGTTCTTTTAGAAGTGGAGAGTGTACACCATTAGCTATTTGCTTGATAAAAAACTGGGAAGCTAGTCGCTTTATTTTTTCTGAAAGAATTTCCTGAGAAGCAATTTTCAAAAGTACAATATTCGGGGTCCATTTCGGAAGGCCTAAAGCAATTCTCAGAGCTATAGTTTGAATCGAGTTGCATGCTTTAAACTGTGTTTCGGAAAACCTGTTGATTATGGTGCAACCGTAGAAAAATATGCTGAAAATACTATTATTTGTAATATTGATAATATCTTTAGTTCTGGGGCCATAGTTTTTTGATGCGAATATTTTGAGACCATTTATTTTT
Organism: Argiope argentata; assembly: GCA_026289955.1. NCBI lineage: Eukaryota > Metazoa > Arthropoda > Arachnida > Araneae > Araneidae > Argiope > Argiope argentata. The sequence goes on along the minus strand of JAOUZG010008838.1, from coordinate 2,002,368 downwards.
TTAAGTGCATGATTTCTAATATTTTTAAAGATAACTGCGTTTTGATTCTTTTTAGAAAAATGAATGCCAAGAAATTTAATCGTTTCATTCCATTTTAAGGGGTGTCCCGCATAAGAGATGCGTGGATAATTTGTAATTTTTTTCTTGGACAATTCAGTTATTGCACTTTTTTCTGGAGTAATTTCTAGTTTCCAATAATTGCACCATTTGTATATGTTTTCCATAGTATTTTGTATTTTTTTGATACTGATTTCCCAGGAATGATGGCTGCAGAAGACAAAAATATCATCCGCAAAGAGAGTACATTCGACCCCTTCTTCTACGGTTTCATGAAAATCATGCATAAAGATGACAAAAAGAATTGGTGAAAGAACACTGCCTTGAGGTAGCCCTTTTTTCAGAGTTCTGTTTCTAGAAATGGAATGTCTCCAACGAATCTGGAATGTTCTGTCTTGCAGGAAGTTGAACAACCACTTTGCCATGTTGCCTGTTATACCAAGTTGTAAGCATTTAAAAATAAGGCTGTCGATATGAACAGAATCATATGCATTTTTTATATCAAGATTCACAGCAAATAAGTATTTTTTTTGTTCGCAAGCTTCTGTGATTTTTGCCTGAATATTGTAAACTGCAGTTTGGTTATCTCTGAAGGGTATGAAACCATGTAAACTATTGTGCAGTTTTTTGTTACAAATTAAGTAGTGAGTAATGCGTTGAGTGAGTATACGTTCAAAGACTTTGCAAAAAACAGAGGTTAGAGCAATGGGCCTATAGGAAGAAATTTTGGTTTTGTCTTTGTTAGGTTTCGGAATCGGAATAATTAGAGCGTGTTTCCATTGTTTAGGGATGTCAGCTGAATCAAATTGATGTTGATACAATTTCAATATAATTTGAAGTTGGTCGTTGTTCAGATTTTTGAACCAGATGGCCGGAATGTTGTCAGCTCCAGGAGTAGAATTTTTAGTTTTGTGGATTGCTCTCTTAAGTTCCCAAATTTCGAATTTGCTATTGAGAAATGAATTTATTCCAGAAAAGTCCAAGGGAATAGGTTCAATATTTGTATTTCGATTAGAAAAATTCTTTGCAAATAATTCACTCTGTTGTGCAGGATCGCATATATATCGGCTGTTTTCTATAATAATGTTGTTATGCTTAAAGTTTGGATTTGTGTGATTAGAAAGTTTATTTATAATTTTAAAGAACATTTTTGGGTTACGGGATATTGTGCAGATTTTTTCCCAATATTCTCTTTTAGCTTTTTTAACGTGAAAACGAAATCGACTTGCATATTTTTTGTGTTTCACCCAGTCAGATTCAGAAATTGTTCTGATAGCTTTTTTCCGAAAGTGCTTATTGAGCTTTTCATAATTATGGCAAGAAATATTCCACCAAGGAGGATAAGGCTTATGCGACAATAGTTTAACTGAGGTATTTTGGGTTATTATCTTAGTTGCGTTCACCGTAATGTCTTCAATGGAACATTGGTTGGTATTATTAAAAAAATCTTGTGTTTGTTGCTTGATCCTCGTCCAATTAATTGTTTTTAAGTTGCGACTGACATTTTCTATGCCCGACCAGGAAATAACAATTGGGTTGTGATCGCTATCAAAAGTTGAATCCATTACATAGCAAGAAGTTTGATTATGAATATCAGATGAACAGAGAGTAAGATCTAAGATATTTTGAGTTCTTAAAGAACTGTGCGTGGGAATAGTTGTATTGAGAATCATGAAATGTGAATAAGTTAGCCAATCTACGAAATCGTTACTCAGAGCCGTTGAATGGGTAGCTCCCCAAAGAGCGTGGTGCAAATTAAAATCACCGAAGATGAAAGTAGGTAGAGTTAAAGAATCAAAAAAATATTTTGCTTGAATAATATCAAAACCTTGTGGAGCATATAAATTAATAATGTTAAATTTAGTATTCTGGAACTGTACTTCGACTGCCAAAAGTTCAAGATTAAAATCTTCTGTAATATTGCTGTGGATAATTCTTCCGGACATATTATCAGGAATACCAATTAGGAGACCACCACCCGGTCTACTTTTTCTGTGTGTGCGGTAAAAAATTTTGTTCGGATGAGAAAAAATGTCAGTTTCGGAAAGGAAAGTCTCTTGAAAGACCCAAAAAGAAGAGGTAGAAAAGGGAGGAATTGAAAGCCACAGTTTTTTCCCTTTAATTCCTCTGCAATTCCATTGTAGAAAAGTCATTTACAAAGACAGTCAAAAAGAAAAAAAAAAGGAAACAGCACCCATTTTAGGATGCAAAGGACGAAAAGCAAAAAAAGTGTTCGAATTTAAACAAGTGGCAAATTGAACAAAAGACATTGAAATGGAGAAAACCAACAACAAAAAAAAAACAGTGGAAAAAGGTGAAAAAAAGTAAAAAAACAAAACACACGCACAAAAAAAAAGAAAACAAAAAAACAAGCGGAAAGGGGGGAAAAAGAAAAAAAACAAGAATTAGCCAAGAGCACCTGTATCCAATTGCATTGGAGTAGCAGATACTTTACGATTCTTCTCTAAAGCTTTTTTCTTTCTTGATGGAGAAAGATTTTCGCTTCCAGGATTACTCATTACGGTTACGTTACGCGAGAAAGTTTCAACCAATTTTTCGAACATGCCGAGGATGGAGTTTAGTTGCTCTTCCATTTTGAGTTGAATTGATTGGATAATTGAGTCAGTTCTTTCATTCATTTTATTGAGCATATTTTCCATTTTTTCATTTATTATTTCTTCGAAATTTTTTATAGGTGCATTTATTTTTACAGTTGCTGCGTAGCTAGATTTTTTTGACTGAATATAAATTCGTCTAGCCTCAGCTGTTGTAATATGATTTTTACATTTTAGCTCTAAGATTTCCTTTTCTTTAATAAAAAATGAACATCCTCTCTATGTGGCTGAATGCTCTCGCCTTTACAGTTTACGCATTTTTGCTGTGATTGGCAGACGCCTGCGTGAGTGTCGCCACACAGATGACAAATCTTTTGATTTTCACATACCCTTGAAGGGTGCATGAAACTGTAACAATTTGTACATTGTCGCGGATTGTCAATGAAAAGTTGCACTTTTTGATTTGTGAACCAAATCTTAATGTCCATCGGCAAGCGTGTTCCTAGTTTCGTGATAAGGACGGGTGATGTTTCCCGAGAATCATTTTGTTTTAGGAATCGCCTCATTTCCACAATTTCGATTTCATTATTATTTTTTAATTCCTCGGCAATTTCTAGCAGTGAGACTTTTGTGGGGATATCAAATAGGAGAAAGCGAGAGGTTATATTTTCCCATATGATGTCTGTCGTAACTGGAATGTTTAATAATATATCTAAGCTGAGTAGCTGTGCTGCACAAACAGGATCCTGTGTAGTAAACATGAGTTTCCCTTTGCGGGTAAATTTCATGTTTAGTATATTTGCATGCCGATTTATTTTCTCTTTTATAAATCTTTGTAGCGTAAACGGATTCATTTGGGGAATTCTCGATTTAGGATCTGCATTTGTCATTACAATGTTAATTTCTTCATATTCACTTTGCCCAAGACGTAAAACCAGTTCTTTTGTGGATTTACCACACTTAAAGAACTTTTCTGACATTAAGGATTGCATCGTGCTTACAGGATAGAAACTAGCATCTTCTTCTACGGCAATAATCTTTGAATGGCTCAGATTTACAAAATTTCAAAAACAGTCGAAAGGAAAAAAAAAGAAGAAAGAAATGGACAGGTCTCACCTGATTTTAAAGTCCTATGTCTACCTCCAGTTGAAAAAGGAATTCCAAATAAACAATGGAAATAAGAACAAATACTTTTTTCTTCAAAAAATCAGCACAAAAAACACTTTCGAATGCACGAAAAAAAAAAAAAAATTCCCGCCTTCCGACTCAAGCAGAACAATTCCGATCATGAACTCACAACGCAACACGAACACCCCACACTTTTATCTTCTCTAGGATCTCAAAAAAATCAGCTTTTAATAAAATGTTGCCATCACATTTTCAGAAGTTCTGATTAAAAAAAAAGTTAATTACTACCAAAAATAAAACAGAAAAATATAATTTTCATCACGTGATTATATGAAATGAAACAAATAGGAAATTGATATTTTTTTAAACCGTAAATGCAAGAGAAAATTTCCCTTGATCGTTTGCAATATCAAAATTAACAATTCAATTAAAGAATTAAAGTAAACAAAAATACAAAGTAGAAATATATTACAAAAGTGCAAAAGTTAAACCTGAAAAAGAGTTTTTAGAAAAGCACCAAACGATTATCTTCTGTGAGCGAGATTAATTATTTAAAAGCGAGAAATCTTAAACGAACTTTGAAAAGGACGTCATTTCAAAGAAACGACGAAAAGCAATTGATAATTAGTAGTATTAAAATATTTTTGAATTCTTTTTTTTTAATTTTTAAAACAATAAGACATGTTTTGAATTGTTACTTTTACTTATGTGAAGAAGATATTTTGTGCAAATCAAAGAATTCGCCTTCGTGATTGTAATTTATCTCCGCATTTTAATGAATCATGCGAAATAAAAACGCATCTTCTTTCAACGAAATAACGTAATATTAAAGCTATACTGGTAAAAGTAGGTCAGCTATTTGAAAACGCATCTTCTTTCAAACAAGCATACGTAATAATTAACAATGCAAAATTTGTAAAAGCATATAAAACTATTTTTACCCGCATATTTCGGAGATATCAAAACTTTCTACCAAAACAATATCATGTTCTCTCACGAAAAAAAAAATCAACTATCATTCCAAATTAAACATATAAAAATGTCATTTTCGGCAAGTGTCTGTATAAAATGAAACAAATATGAAACGTGATATTTTTGAAAATAAATGGATGGAAACTTTTTCTATGATATTTTACTATACATATATTACTAATCCAATTAAACAGTTTTATTGAAGGCAAATATGGCTTAACATCTACAAGGCATCTTTTGTAATCGGAGCCCAACATCTAATTCCTTAATTTTTTGGGGAGAGACATAAATCTCTTAGCAATTGGTCCAAGTGAAATATATAATTATAGATCTAGGGAAAAAATGCTGATGAATTAAATTTTTACATACATCATCTGCTCTGTGAATCATATTTAACAAATATTCTTGAGACAATAAGTCCTTAAATAAAAAAGTGGCATTCCAATCAACTAAATCAATCATCAAAGCTGATTGATCAATGAAAATTTCAATATAACTATTCGATACAAACTGGCAATTTTAGATCACTTTATCAAGATATCAAAGGCGCCAATCAGAGTTACTCTAGAATAATTGGTCTAGATTATGATAATGATAATTGTTCTAAACTTGCAATATTCAGAACTGAATAAATCAGCCAAATTTGAAGAAGATAGAAATGCTCATTTATTTATTTAGAAGTTGAAATATTAAGAATATTTTACGAATATGAATCTATAAGACCAAAGGAATTTAAACCATAATTTTTTGAAATATATTTATAAACCTAAAAAAATATTATTGAGATCATTTATATACATCTAAAAATGAAATTAAAAACTGAAGGTTTCAATTAACCTGTGAAATGTTTGCTGAATAATTCCTTGCTGAATAATTCCAAAATTATAAAAAAATATATATAATTTTTCAATTTCTGTATTGAACATAAAACTTCAATGTCGGACTATTCTGCTTTCGGTTCTTAGTTTTATTTAAAGACATGCTTAGATTGAGTAAAGAGGTCTTTATATTAATTGAAGTTTCATCATTTTCAATTTAATTTAAAAGTGAATTTTACGTGCACTTATAGAAAATCAGAGAGAGATACGGACTTTTAAGATAGGACTGCTTAAGGCCTACATAATAGTATGAGTGAATTATATGACTATCGAAATTTGAAGCTTAAAACATTTTGTTGAAAAACTTATTATGAGACCAAGTTATATGAAAAATGATTTAACCCTTTAGTCGGCATTAATATTGGCGAACCGACTGGTCGCCAAAGGCGGCTAGTTATGTAATATAATAACATTAAATATTTTATACTGCATAATATAAATTATTCTAATAAATCTTACACCAGAATTAATGGTATAATTGATATAATGTATGATAATATTTAGTTTACTATGTAATCTATTATTTTGTTTTGTATAATATTATATAATATATGATGCAAAATATGTCCATTTCCTTAAGTATTTAACCAAAGAAGTTTTTGTCCAAATTTTAAATATTATTTTGTTAAGTGCTACAAAGAATAAAACTAATTCTTCTATCAAATATTGAGTACATTTTTATATGTATGTATCAAAGGAATAACTTTTGTATTTTTTTTTTTTAATGTTTAGAAGAAATTCAAAAGACTGCTGGAGTCTTTTGTAGATATGTTTATGCTTTAATATTGCAGTTAAATATTATCTCAGTATTCAATGGCTTATAAAAAAAAGGTTTGAATGCATAAGGAGAAAAAATTAAAGTATACACTGAATTGACAAAAGTCATGGGATGACTGTTAATATCGTGTCGGCCCTCCTTTTGCCAGGCGAAGTGCAACAACTCGACGTGTCATGGAGTCCACAAGTCGTTGGAAGTCCTCTGCAGGAATATTGAGCCATGCTGTCTGTATAGACGTCCATAATTGTGAAAGTGTGGATGGTGCAGGAGTTTGGGCACGAACGGACCTTTCGAGGATGTCCCGTAGATGCTCGATGGGATTCATATCGGGCGATCTAGGTGGCCAGATCATGCGCTGCAATTGTCCGGAATGTTCTTCAAACCAATCGCGAACAGTTCTGGCCCGGTGACATGGCGCATTGTCATCCATAAAAATCCCATCATTGTGTGCGTACGTGAAGTCCATGAATGGCTGCAAGTGATCTGCAAGCAACTGAACATAACCATTTCCAGTCATTGATCGGTTCAGTTGCACCAGAGGACCGAGTCCATGCCAAGTAAAAACAGACCACACCATTATGCAGCCACCACCAGCTTGAACAGTGCTTTGTTGACAGTTTGGGTCCATGGCTTCGTGGGGTCTGCGCCACACTCGAATTCTACCATCAGCTCGTAACAACTGAAATCGTGACTCATCTGACCACGCCACGGTTTTTCACTGTTCTAGGGACCAGTCGATATTCTCACGAGCCCAGGAGAGTCGCTGCAGGCGATGTCGTGCTCTCAGTAAAGGCACTCGAGTCGGTCTTCTGCTGTCATAGCCCAAGGAAGACAAATTTCGCCGCACAGTCCTATCGAACACGTCCCTCGTACGTCCCACATTGATTCCTGCAGTTATTTGACGAAGTGTTGCGTGTCTATTAACACTGAGCATTCTACACAGACGTCGGCGGTCTCGGTCGTTAAGTGCAGGTGGTCGCCCACTGCGCTGTCCATGATGGGATGGGATGCCTGAAATTTCATGCTCTCTGCACGCTCTTGATACTGTGGATCTCGGAATGTTGAATTCACTAACGATATCCGCAATGGAATGACCCATGCGTCTAGCTTCAACTAACATCCCACGTTCAAAGTCTGTTAATTCTCGTCGTACCGCCATAAATCACGAAAAACCTGTTCACATGAATAACTTGAACACAAATGAAAGCTCTGGAAAATGAACTGCGCATTTATACTTTTTCGCTGCGATACTACTGCCATCTGTATATTTGCATATAGCTATCCCATGACTTTTGTCACTTCAGTGTATTTAAATAAAATGTACTCAATTTAAAAGCGGCACAAAAAAAAACCCACTAGAAATATTTTTTTAAATGTAAAATGAAGGAAATTTTGTAATTTATATGATATAATATTTGATTTATAGGCTATTAATATTTAGTCTTTCATCTCCAATAATAGATGTACTTTTTAAAATAACTTTTTAAATAATAAATTTTTATTTGCAAAACATTCAACTCTTTTATTCAGATATATACCATAAAGATTTTTATGTATCTAAATGGCATTTCCTACAGATACATACTGTAAAGATTTGAATATTTTTTTTTATCAGAATACAAGTAATTGTAACATTTGCTATTATTTAAATTGTGTTAATCTAGGAGAAACTTAAAACTGAAGAGGACAGTTTTAGCAGGTTGGACAAAATACGTGAAGAGCTCACTAGATTGAATAAAATGCTGTCTGATAATGATTATCGCAAAAATGCACCTTTGAGTGTACAGGAAAAAGCCATGGCGAAGGTGAGTTTTGCAATTCTTTCTTTTTAATAATATTTTTTTATCTATAAAGAAATAAAAGATTATTAGCATTTAAAAACTATATATTGTTTTGGTTTGAAGTTGTGAAGCTTCAAAATGTGTAGGCAACAAATTGGTGATTTAACTCTTTTGAGGCATCAATGTTTTGCTTTTAAGGTTTTTAGAAAAGGATGCGGAAGGTTATCACATTTGGTGTTTTATCGCCAACTAAAGTTACAACTTGATTTCCAGATTATTCATTCTCTGAACTCTTATGTATTATCTTAATTAATTTAAGTCATTATACAGTCATTAAACAGGTTTGAAACAATAATGAAATTATTAAATTATGCACACAGCAATATTTAGAAAAACGATTTTTTTTTTTCATCTCAAAAGGGATTGAGCCTTTAAAACTTCTTTTGCTAGCTAGAAAAATTAAAAATGAATGTTTAAAAAAAATTATATATGTATAAAGGGAGAGGGGAGATAGAGACCGATAGAGAAGTCTCATGAATGTTTCAAACAGATTTAGGCTGATTAATGACAATAATTAATTAACGTAAATAATAACTTAAAAGTAATAAGTAATAATTGTATTTAATAACAAAGGATTTAATTTGAAAGTCAGATAATAATTTCATTTCAAAAATCATTTTTACTTTTTAACCTTTTATTGTATAAAAAAAGCTATTTCTCTTTTTATTATGATAATTGTTTTTTTAGTATTATAAAAATTCTAAACAAAAATACTTACAATTTCAGAAAGCTTCTCTCGAAGGAGAATTACAGAAGCTTCTAAATTATTATGGCAAAAAAGAATCAGAGAAAACAACAAAAGATTCCTCAGCGTCATGAAGGTTTCACTGTGTCTTCCACTGTTAGTATAGTATCATATTGAGTAGCTATCATACAACACATATAATGTGCTACACATATAAACCATATGATGAACTTTTTTCAAGCTAATTGTGTTGTGCTATTTTTTTATGGAACTTTTATTTATGCCGTTTCCATTTTTCATTATTTATTGATCATATCTTTCAAATATTATACATGTTTTGTTTGTTTTTTATTGTGATTGTTTTCTGTAAATTTAATTTTTACTCCCCTCCCATCTTTGGAAATAAAGTTGCATATACAATATAATAATTCAATAAAAAAAAGTTTATAAAACAATTATTCTGTGTTAAGAATGTAAGCATAATACAGTAACCTTGCTTAATGAGCATAATTCATCTTGAAATATTCATTAAATGAAACATTTTTTTCCATAGAGATCCATATAAAATTGAACAGTGCATTTCATTCTGAAAGATGTATTCACACAAATTTATAATAACGTAATTTTTTACTGTGACCCTTTTTTTTAATACAAGATGGAAAAATATTTTACTTCTACTTATTATATATTGCTTTTTGTTCCAGCTCCTTCAAAATATCTTTCTTTTAAATAATTAATCTCACTCTCAGAAGATTATCGTTTGGCTCTTTTCTAAAAATCTTTTTCAGTTTTAACTGTCACACTTTTGGAAGATATTTTTATTTTGTATTTTTATTTATTTTAATTATTTAATTGAATTAATAATTTTGATATTACAAACGATCAAGAAATTTTTCTTTCGAATTTAATGTTTAAAAAATATCATATTTCCTGTTTATTTCATTTTATATAATCACGTGATGGAAATTATATTTTTCTGTTTTATTTTTGATAGTAATTAACTTTGTTTTAATCAGAACTTCTGAAAATGTGATGGTAACATGTTATTAAAAGCTGATTTTTTTTAGTTCCTCGTGAAGATAAAATTTTATTTTTATTTTTTCGAAATAAATTGTTTAAAAATACAATTAAATTAAATGTTTAAAAATTCATTAAAAATAGAGTTTAAATTTATAGGTCAAAACATCAGTATCATTGAAAAGCTAATTTTTTAATCTTTAAATTGATGCAAAAATCAATTTTGTGCTGTAATATTTTCGAAAGTTATAGCGAAAAAACTTCAAAATTTCGCTGATTTTTTAATTAATTCAAATTTTAATTTTAAAAATCAAAAAAGGGCTCCGCGGTGCACATTCCCGGCCCCCAAGGTATACACGTACCAAATTTGGTAACTGTAGGTCGAACGATCTTGCGTGTAGAGCGCCAACAGAAACAAACACACACACATTCTGATTTATTGTAAGTAAAGAAAAATGTTTTTTTATCAAGCTATTTATGTTTGGGGCTGAGCAAAATTTTGACAAAAAAGGAAATATAGCATTTTTGTTTTTTGAAATTGTAAGGGGCATAGTTACTGCCTGATTAAGGTAATGCTTCTCAACCTATGATGTCCCTTTCTATCACTATCTTTCATATTTCACTGGAAGGTTATTGCTCGATTGCATCTGTTATTTTTTCTTACTAAATCTCTTCTACAACTTTTTGTTGTGTCACAGAATGCAGCTCCATAAGTTTGCTACAATAATTCTTGTTATATTCTTTCATCAGTCATTCTATTATAATCCCATAATCTTGCTCAGAAACAAAATCTCATTGATTGTTTTCTTATAAGCGTTTACTCAAATCTTTTGAAGTTGCGCTCGACAACACTATCCAATCAAAATTTCTTCCTTGTAAATATAAATATTCTCTTTAAATGAGTACTCAAAACAGATTGATAGAAGCCACCCAACATGTTACATCATGGTGTGTCTTTGTTACTCATTCCTTCAAAACCTCGTTCGTTCAGCGAGCCTTTTGTTTTGCTCAATAAGTGAGATTTTACTTTTTTTTTATTTATTAAAATATATCAATGGATTGTGGTATTGTTTGAATTCTTTCTAATTTATAATGTAGTCTACTGTATGAAAACTTCATGATCTGTTATTCTAGGCCTTTAGGGACTTTTAAGACATTCTTTTGGTTCATGAAAAGGCTTTCAGAAATTTCTTTTTCAAACTTTTTATTGTTTTTAAGCAAAAATTATAGTCATAATTTTAAAAATTCACTAATTTTTTTTGTTAAATTTTATAATGTTAGTCATTAGTTAATATCTTATTATTTTTATAAATATTCATCTGATTTTGAAATTGCTGATGAAATTTTTTGCAGGAAATTAGCTAATAAAGTATTTTTCTCCCATAAGATGGTTGTCACAAGTATTAAACATTTAAGGAGCTCTGTAATGTTCTTCAAGCATGTGAATCCTTTTTGTTCAATCCATTTGTGATAATTGTAATTGAAATCGTTTTGACGAATTTTCCTTATTTTGTTGCATTCTCTTTTTAACTGCTATGCATAATGATTTTTCATTTTGTTTGTTTTTAATTCTGAAAACAAATTATGTTTATGTAATCAAAATCTGTATTTAAAGCAAACAATGAAGTGGGAAAATAGAGTAAACCTATATTTTATTCAAATTTTTAGACAAAGCAGAAAAATCTGAAGAAATGTGCCTGCAAAGGTTTGATTATTTTTTATGTAATATTTGGAGAATGCATCTTTAAAACTCATATTTTTTAATAGCTATATAAAAGAGTGGAAATTAATGCTTGTGTACCATCAAATTCATTTATTATTATTTCAATTCAATCGGATTAAATTAAGTATATTTTTATTTTGAAGGTTCTCATTTAGGCTCAGTTATATTTATGTCCCCTTATAAAGCAAAAAAAAAAGAGCCATTTTGTGACACAGATATTCTAATTTTGAACCGTTATCAAATGACTTCCTCAAAATTTCATACATTGTGCAAATTGAGATTCCTTTTTGGAGTATATAAAATTGAAATTTAAAAAAATAACTCATACTTCTGTAGTACATGATTTTTTAATGAAAAACACTAATGAAACAATATAACTCCACATTTGTAACTTTGAAAATGAGCTTTATCAAAATCATCTGTGCAAATTACATTATTGTATTGACATCATGAATCTTATTATCAGTTATTACTCTTTGAAATATCCCCCTCCCTTTTATAACATTTATTGGGATTAATCTGATATATCTCATATAGCATGAACACAATGGGGATATAGATTTTTCAAACTTTTGCTGTAAATTGCTTTCGTTTAACCCTTGACACACCAATATATGTTTTTATACATATTGATACATATACCTAATTTATTGTCATTTTGTTTACTTTCTTATGCTAACTCCGTGTCATATGCAAGTACTGTGGCTTATTTTGCATGCATTAGGTGTGATATTATGCTTTCTTCCCCTTAAAAAAAGCATGCGTACATGTATAATTCTTGGTCAAATTTCCATTGCACCTTGGATGAGTAATTTTGAACTGTATGATTTTCTTGGTCTTGATTGTACATGTTTCTACAAGGAAAAGGCATTACAGGATCTCCCCCTACTCCTTTTTTGCTGTAGGTTATAAAAAAACTAGCTACTACTGATTTTTTTATATATATGAAACATATTATTTTGAAAATGAATGTGAAGTATAGTCTAATATCAATAGCATTGCATTTATATGTAGTAATATTTTATCCAATAGTCTTAAGCAGGGTCCACAAGAGACCAACTATTGTGCATCCAATTGAAAGCCATGCCTACTTCATAAACATCATGTGACCTCAATGGGACAACGTCAAATTCTTGCCCCATTGGGACAACTATTTGCCATTGTCTCATTGCAGTCACATGACCTTTCTGAAGTAAGTACGACTTTTTTTAGCGCACAATATTTGACTTAGTGTGAACCCTGCTTTAAAATTCACTTTTCACTTTATGCTCAGTTGAACTGGGTGTAAAATTGTACCAAGGCATTTTAGCTTTGAAAAATATGTACAAAATATAATTGTATTTACTGTGATCTAAATAATTTATGTATCAACATTGACTAAATGTACCGCCGACATTTTTTCCATAAGATTTGAGTCAATGTTTTTGTGATGATAAATGTATTATGCAGTATGTTGCATTGTAGCCTGTATTTATGAATTTTAGATATCATTTTTATGCAAACTACCTGTAAATGAATGTAAATGTTAGTTATTGTATTTTGTGGGTGATTAGATAAATCAATTTTATTAGGATGTATATTGATCAGTACTTAATGAAATATTCTAAATAGTCAATAAATTTATGTGCAATTATATTTAAAGCCTTTTGTTCTATTTCTCCATCCCACTCTTCCAGAAATAACATTCATTTTTTTGTTATAATGCAAATGAATAGAAAAAAAAAAAAACAGAATTCATAAATGTTATTTCTTTTACAAAAGAAAGGACCTTTGACAGTGAAATTGGTACATTTTTGTCTGTTTATCAATTGAGAAATAACGATTTTTCTTATCTGCTTTCGATCTTCGTTTTATATCATATCTCTGAGGCAATTCAATAAATGCATTCTATATATATGTAATGTGCAAAGTGATAGGGGGGGGGCGACCTTTTCCTATATATGAAACCCTATCAGCCTATCCGCTCAAACCAATCGAAACTAAATTTCGGATATGGTTGTTCGAAGGTATCTGATGAATTGAAACAACGCAGGGCTCACGATTACGGTTACTGTGAGAGAATTTCGAATGGCAACAACCACTTTTTCCTTGCACAAATCGATCAGCGTATTGAAAAACCACAAATGGCGTAAGAACGATCAGCGAGTAACGAAAATTGCCGGCGAAAGCATTATAAAGGAATAATGACAACACAGAAAGGAAAGAGAAAAATAGCTTTTATTGGAATGGAAAGTTATAATTACAGGTTTGCCTTCGCAGGCGACAACGCATTGCATTCGGGAGATTGTGGACAACAATATCGAACGTAACATGAAAGAAGGAATTTGCATAACTTAACGTGTTACGACAGCTTTCAACTCTGACATATCCAGTGGACCAGACGTGTACACCTGAGATTTAAAATAACCGCAGAACCGAAAATCCACAGGAATGAGATCGGAAGATCGCAGTGGCAATGAAACTACAATGAGAGATAACTCCATTACCAAAGTGTTATTGCAACATTGGTTAAACACATTGGGCAGTGTGTGGAACAGCCCCATCAGGCATCCATACAATGTCACTAACGACATTTCATTGCTGCAATTCAAGAATAACGTAATTCTGCAACGTTGATTTATACCTAGCACTTGTGATAGAGTATGATTTCAAACCTGTGGTAGTGACCTCTTCGAAGCAGTACGAACCGAGAACAAATGTGTCTGATTTGCCGCACCATACAGTGAGTTTGGCTTCGTGTAAAGGCGCTGGTGCCACATTGTGAGGGTTTTTTTCAGCCCAGTGAACACAGTTCTAAGTGTTAATGTTTTCAGTTAAAGAGAAGCGTGCCTCATCCGTCCATATTATCCGCAACGGCCATGTGCCATCCTCATCATAGGCGCTGAAATCGATAAGGAAATTCGCAAAACAAAGCGCAGAAGCCTGAGAACTGTGGTTTTCGGTAAATCCAAATTGCGAGC
>JAOUZG010008838.1:1968239-1982774 GCA_026289955.1 Argiope argentata | reverse complement strand
TATATATATATATATATATATATATATATATATATATAATAAGGGTACAAAAATGCTGAATTTAACATATAGATGAATCGGAAATTTATATTTAAATAGTGATATGGGACTGTTCTCTATTAAGGTTCATGTACATCATGAATGAAACATCTGAATGGCAGTTTGTTGGAATCATGGATATGAAAGTATATCTAAAAGATTTTATTTGTGTATAAATATAACTATTCTTAATGAATCTTCTGTTCCCGAAGGTGATCAGGTTTAAACAAGCGGCTAATCCAATGCCAATCTCACTATCGTCTTTCTTTTCACAGTTTCATATTAGATAAAAAAAATTCTAAAGAGATATAAAGTATTCATTAAATATATTTCGTTTCAATCGACTTATCGTTTTATTTACGATAGGAATATGAAGTCTGAAAATATTTTTTTGATCTTTAGTCATTAGAGGTAGAACCGGCAATTTTTGGTTGTAGCTGTTGCCTGACGTAATGGATTGTTGACGATTAGCCGATTCTTTTTATACGTATGTAAAAGACATCCGCTTTTGAACCACTTTTCAGTAGTTCCCTAAAGTGTATTAATGTTACTGAAGGAAATAAACGAATGCAGTTTAATATTAAAAAATCTTCATGGGAGAAATTTTATTGGTGATCGTTTTAACTTCGAAAACAAATTATACATGTTTTGTTTGAAATTTGTAAACATTTTAATTCCTTTGATTGTGAACATATCAACATTTAAGAAAAAAATTTGGATAGACTTTGATTTTGTAGATTTATCTATTTATTTTTAAACACATTTTATTTGATTCTTCAAATAATTTGAAAATGATATGACATTTACTGTCGTTCATAGAATACTGTCGTAAATTTTTCCTTTGAATGTGTTTGACTGCCTTTGAAAATTTGAAGAATTTTATTCATTTGAAGTATATAATAATATAGACTCAACAGTATATAATAGTATTGACTCAACAGCATATAATAATATATACTCAAAGATTTATTTCATACTTTGTTGATGTGTTCATATATATAACAAATCAAATATTTGTTTTTCCTGCATTAACACTTATTTTTTTTAAAACTGCATTTATTCATTCACATTTTAAAAGAAACTTGCATTGTAAGATGTGTAGCACAACATTTTCTACTAAATCACATTTAAAAACATCTATATATTCAAAGGAGAAATCCCAAGTTTCTGATACGAGTAATAAAATATTATATCCAAAGTCTGACTTGAGGACTTATATATTGACTCATACAAATATAAAATATCATTTGTGTGATATATGCAACAAACACTTTTCTCAACCAGGTAACTTAATGCGACATTTATTGACTCATACGAAAGAAAAGCCTCATGTATGCGACACATGCAATAAAGGGTTTTCACAAAAATGTCACTTAATGCGGCATGTATGGACTCATACAAAAGAAAAGCCTCATGTGTGTAACTTATGCAGCAAGAGTTTTTCTCAGAAGTATCATTTAAGGCAGCATTTATCAACTCATACAAAAGAAAAACCTTTCATATGCAACATATGTAATAAAGCATTTCCTCGCAAATCAAGCATGGCACATCATTTATGGACTCATTCAAAAGAAAGACCTCACATGTGTCAGGAATGCAATAAGGGGTTTGCTGTAAAGTCCAAATTAAGATTACATTTATTGACTCATCAGAAAGAAACACCTTGAATGTGACATGTACAAGAAGGTTTTTTTCATTAGAAAGTAGTATTTATCGACTCATCAGGAAGACAAACCTTGAATGTGCAAGAAGGTATTTTTGTAGAAAAAAGTATTTATAGATTCATCAAAAAGAAACACTTTGAATGTGGCTTGTACAATAAGGTATTTTCAAAGGAAGTTATCTAAAGAAAGCACTTATTGAACCAAAAAAAAAAAAAAAAAAAAAAATCTTTGTATGTTTGATGAATTTAATTAATATTATTTCCTTGATCTATTAGTGTTCATTTATTGATTTGTAGAAAAAAAATATGTAAAAAGTGTTTGCTGGTTATTAAAATTTCAATTTTCTACAGATCTTTCATTCCATTCCCTCCTCTTTCTTTTTTCACTTACAAACAATTCTTTTTCTGGAATAATTGGCCTTTTTCATCCAACAAGGTATTTTCTACAATTTTAATAATTAAAATTTTATTTATTTGTTATGCTAAAATTGAAAGATCATTTGTGCAAAGTAATATTATTGAAAATTTTCTGAAAAAGAAATATAATTAAAGATTTTTCAAAGAAAAAAGAAGCTTTTATATTATGCAATAGCAAATGTTTTGTATAAAAAATAAAGTATGTACTTATATGCTTTGAAGATTTCTGGAATGATGTGTCTAAAAATTAGAAAATGAATGTTTCATTTTTGTTGTTTTTGTTGTAGGATTTAAGCTTAACTTATATGCACTTTAACAAAATGAGTTACTAAAATATGCTTCACATAAAATTTTTCTCAAAGATTAACAGTAAAAGAACAAGTAGAAATCACTTTTACGTCTTACAAAGGATGAAAATATTTTGTGCACATGTAAGATGTCTGCACTTATTTTGGTCAGTAGCTAATATAAGAACCATTAGAGACAAATGTTGAATTTTATTTTTAGTTAAAAAATATTTTAATGATTAGAATAATTATTTATATTACTTGAGTCATTAACTACATATTTCTAGAAAAAGCTACAAAATCTAACATTTTACAATTCCAATAGCGTGTTTAAGCAGTGTTCATTCAGAAGTTCATCATTTAAAGAAATTGCAAATTTAGATTCATATTTTAAATTAAATAATCATTTTAATGATTGATATGAATTACATTTTTTTATACTGTCAACTTCTTGAGTATGTATTTATTTTTATTCATATATTAAAATTCAAAACTATTAACCATTCATGTGAATATGCAATATTAAGTAAGCATAATTTGGTTTTTATAAACACTTTAATAGGGAAATGAGTATTATGAAGCAGATAGGAAATTGATCATTCACACTTAATAGAGTTAATATTATCTTAATACTTTATGATCCATAAAATTTGTATTTTTATACAAATGTATTTATTTATTAATTTGTAAAACAATGTATTTCAATTGATCCAGCAGTAGTCCCCTCCCAATTTAGGAGGAGGGGATTGTCAGAGTTAGTAGACAACTGTAAAATAATGAGGTAATGAAAGAAGTTTGATGTATTTAGAATATATATATATATATATATATATATATATATATATTGTGAATTAGTTGACTTTTAAATTTTAAAGCACCAATTTATATTCTTAACACACATATTCATTTTATTGGTAGAAAAATTTCAATTTGATGGGAAATTCAAATATAAGATGATGTGCTATCAATAATATGTCATTTATTTACCTTGTTTGAATATTTATATAGATGTTTTGATGCAATAAAAAAAATAAGTAGAAGGTATCAGAAAAAAATTGTAAATATTATGTACTTCTTACTTTATTCTAAAAACAATTATTCATATATAAATTATTAAACAAATAAAAGTGTTACACAAAATATAAAAATATCTAAAAATTAATGTTTAATTTTTAAAATTATGTATGCATATATTTTTGTAAAAAACAACTATAACAGGAACAAGAGCAATTATAAGGGTATTCTTGAATTTTGTAAATACTGAAATTATCCAAAATAATAAAGTAATTTAGTTTTTAGAATTATTCTAGATTAAGATTGCCTTTTTAAACATTTTGTGCTATTGCAGTATTATATTTGCTTATTTTGGCTTGTTATTCTAAGAACTGACTTAAAAAGATCAATTTAGTACATAAAAAATTAAAAAAGTATCTTTTCTGTAATTAATACTCAAACAAAATAATGCCAAAATCGTCTGTGTATATTTAGATAATTTCCAGAGTTTATATATATATATATATGGACATCTACCATCTGGCAACCAATTAGTTAGCAAAATTTATCATGTGAAAAATTAAATAAAATCTTTTATGTAAGCTTGATGTAAACTTCAAATCTAGAAAGGTATGTAATTTCTATTATTTTTGGAGACTTCACCTGTTGTTTTCATTGTATTGTGCACTACCAAATTGTTTCAGTTTGTTATCTGATCTAAAATTTGAATTGAAAATAATGTATTTTTACATATTTAAGTGTGTTAAAATAGGATTAAATTGTTTCAAAATGTTCAAAGTTTTAAAAATTTTACCTTTAAAAACATTGTGAATGTTTAAACATTATTTACCATATAACTAAAGAATTAAAATCATATGCAATTAAAAAAATTTAATGTACAAAAGGAGAAAAATGTTCCGAACTTTCATATTT
Organism: Argiope argentata; assembly: GCA_026289955.1. Taxonomy (NCBI): domain Eukaryota; kingdom Metazoa; phylum Arthropoda; class Arachnida; order Araneae; family Araneidae; genus Argiope; species Argiope argentata. Next base: position 1,978,442 of record JAOUZG010008838.1, on the reverse strand, counting down.
TAACTGTCAAAAAAAAGGAGTAGTAATAATAAATAAATTTATAGTAATTTAATAAATAGTAACAGTTATATTAATAATAAAATTAATTTTAATTTCATTACTACAATGGCAGATAGTGTAAAATGTTTTTAAAATGTATTAAAATTTCAGTTAAAAAAATAGTACTTTGATGAAATTGATATCATAATAAAAAATAATTTTTAGCTGTCTAAAACTGATTTTGCAGATATATTTTTTGTAGTTGTCAAGAAAAATTGCCAAATTTAATTTTAATTAGTTAAAATTGAAAAAAAAATATTTCCAATTCCCATTTTCGCAACCACCAAATATGTTTCTACTAAATTCAGAAACTTGATCCCAGGTAGTACATCCTGTAGCATAATAGGGTACAATATTGTGCGATATTATATGATATGAAACAATATTCCACAATTTTAAACAATTATGCAAGTATTAAACAATATTGCACAATATTTGTGTGCTACTAAGGATACAGGTGTGTGTTTTGCTGATCATCATTGCAGATTTTCCTTTTTATAAGTGAAGCTAGAGATGACTATATTCTCCCATTGATTATAAAATTAATAATACTGATATTTTTTTCAAGTTTTAATATTGATTTTGAAAAGAAAAGATATAAATAGTGCTCTTTTTGGATCATATAGATGCAATAGGGAAATATGTTCAGTAAGAAATAAATAAAACATTATTAAAAATACTTGGAAAGTGTTTTGGTGATTATTCTTTGGTATGTGTTTATACCATCCAAAAATTGAATTTGTATTTTAAGGCCCTATCACACGGCAAAATATCGTCAGCACTTTAGTCGGCAAACGACGACGAAAGTGACGTCACTTGAGGATTCGCTATCTGGTAAACCTAAAAATTTAGGTTTACGTTATGGTGTATTTATTGCTCTTTATTCGTTTTTCCTACTTAGTGAATATCGGCAGTTTTCTCATTTCATACTTCGTGAGACTAGTTAAGACGTTGCTTGAATTTATAATTAAATCCGGGATAATTTTTTTAAGTGATCCCATTAGCTTTCAATGAATGCAAAAGCCCATAATAGCAATAATAGTTGTAATTTCTTAAAAAATTCAAACTATCTTGGAATTTGTAGATATGTAAATTACGAAGCCGATGCAATGAAATTCCGTTGCTTTAATAAATTGCAACTCTACTGACACATTATTGAATTTATTGGAATTGAATCACTTCTGCTTCAAATTTAATTTTTTGAGTGCTTAATACAATGAATATAATAAGGATTGTAAAATGAGACAAGTTGTACATTTATCGAATTTAAAAATAAAGTTGTACATTTATCGAATCTAACCATTTTTTCCTTTTAATGTCTTTTTCCTTTCTAATAGTATTAATCTTATTGTTATTTATTGTAAATATTTATCATACCATTCAACTAATTGTAATGTTTTTATCAAAATTAATAACAATGAAATCTGTAAAATAATAAAACTCTTTAATTATTCTTATTAACAGTTTTGTTACTATTTTTGTAGTAATAATGACAAGTTAGTAGTAGTCTTTGTAGTAATAATGACAATGCAATAAATTCTGTAAAATAATGAAACTTTTTAATTTTTCTTAGTAACAGTTTTGTAATTATTTTTGTAGTAATAATGTCAAGCAAAAAAAAAAAAAATGCTGCTTTTGTGTTTGTATTTTATAAATTCCTATACATTTATCTTATCAATATTAAATTTAAAACAAAAATCTGTTGAAAAGAAAAATGATTTGTGGGTGTGCATTAAATTAAGTTTAAAAGGTGCATACCATCATAAATAGTGATGAAATTTTAAAATCATTTTTAAGTACCTTAAAAGTGCTTATTTTTCTAGAAAAGTGCAAATAAAAAATTGATAAATAAAACAGAAGAGGAGTGCCATTACATTTAAAATAAAATTAAATAACTTTTGAAATCTAATGATTTTTGTCTATATGAAAACTGATATTTCTTGAATCCATCTCGACAAATTTTAGGTTTTGTGTATATAAAAATAAAAACTACTGTGTCTAGTTGTGCAGTACAAATAATTAAAATTAGGAATTTGAAATATGGCAAGAAATTGATTCTGGGACATAAAAAATTCACTAAGAACATATTTTTTTGAATTTTAATTAAAAATAAAAACAGGATTTAAAAACATTACCACCATATCATTGAATAAGAAGTATTTTTTACTCTTTTAAATTTGATTGAATGTTTTTTCCCTCCTTTTTATTTTTAAAAAATATTTTTTGAGAATGTATATTGAACTCAATTTGTATTTATCATTCCTTTAAATAATTTTTATTTTCCCTCACCAGTTCAAAATTATAAAACAATTAATTGAATAGGATTCTTCACTTGATAAGTATTGGTAAATTCTAAGGCATTACACTATTTAGTCTCACTCATTTCTAAAATTACTCTTTAAAAAAATGTGTTAAATGTTTTGTTTTCATTTTATTTGCAACTACAGAACTTTTTTAAAAAAATCTTTGTGGATTTATTACCAGTATTTGTGAAAAATAGGAAAAATTAAATAATTTTCATTCAATAATAATAATCAAAAATAATTTTCCAAAATATGTTATTACATTTTCTTTAGTTTTTTTCAAAGCTAAAGTATTAAAACTTCACTTATCTTTACATAGATATTAAAAAACAGGTACTTCGTAACATTTCAAATTGCTAAACCTTAAAAAAAAAAATCTCCACATTACATCAGGAATGAGAAGCAATAAACACTTGTTTTTAGTCTGACCATTTCCAAATGTGTGGTTATTCCATGCATCTTTCTCAATGCAAATGTATAATCAGAAATATCATTCAAAATTAACTGTTAATTTGTTAAATTTAAAAGAACAAATGTGGAAAAAGAAGCCTAAATTTTATTGTCTGTCATATAGAAGGTTATTTAGTTGTTTGCTAATGATAAAGTATTTTTTGCTCTTTTAAATTTGATTGAATATTTTTGCCCTCCTTTTTATTTTTTAAAAATAATTTTTGAGAATGTATATTAGACTTGATTTGTATTTATCATTCCTTTAAATAATTTTTATTTCCCCACACCAGTTCAAAATTATAAAACAATTCCATTCTAAGGCTATTTCTAATAGTATCTATAGTAGTTTTTTACTAATGATAAAAGTATGATCTTTTTATATTTTTGTCAAAACTAAATATGTTTTATATTTCTGAACTATTTAGTCTCACTCATTTCTAAAATTACTCTTTAAAAAATGTGTTAAATGTTTTGTTTTCATTTTATTTGCAACTACAGAGCAGTTTTTTTAAAAAAATCTTTGTGGATTTATTACCAGTATTTGTGAAAAATAGGAATCATTAAATAATTTTCATTCAATAATAATAATAATAAATAATTTTCCCAAAATATGTTATTGCATTTTTCTTAGTTTTTCAAACTAAATTATTAACTTCTCATTTATTTTTACATAGATATTAAAAAACAGGTTTTACTTAAATTTTCAAATTGCCAAAAAAAAAAAAAAAAAGAATATTATAAAAGGCCCTCCACATTACATCGGGAATGAGAAGTAATGAAACATTTGTTTTTTAGTCTGACCATTTATAAATGTGTGGCCATTCTATGCATCTTTCTCAATGCAAATGTATAATCAGAAATATCATTCTAAATTAACTGTTAATTTGTAAAATTTAAAAGAAAAAATGTGGAAAAAGAAGCCCGAAATTTTGTCTCTCTTAGAAAAGGTGATTCAGTTTTATGCTAATGATAAAAGTATGATCATTTTTATATTTTTGTCAAAACCAAATATGTTTTATATTTCTGCAACATTGCAGGAACATCTAAGTATCACTATTATATTTTTCACTCTAACATTGGTGTTAAAATTTTTAAATTATATAGAAGCTGTTTACAAACTATTTAAGGAATTACTATAATCAAAAGATTATACTATTATTTGAATAAATAAAGACTGAATATGGTCAAATATATTTCACAAAAAGAAAACAATTCACATCAGCATTAATTTTTTTTATTTACTTAAAAATATCCTGTTGAATATCTGAAGATTCCATCACAAGTTCGAAGATTCTTCTAGAGAACTATTCCCCATACGGTAGTGTCAGTTTTTTTAAAGTGGGAGCAGTAATTTGTCCCACAGAATGGAGAAAAGATACTGTAGTTTTACTTCGCTTTTTCATTCTGTCGAAACTATTTTTAGTATTTAGTAATATGTAACATTAAATGCATGCATTTTCAGTCGTATTGTAGCGCCAACCAATGCCATTCTTGGCATACTACGTCACAGAAAAGTTTCACATGATTGGTTGAATTTCATTTGTAAACAATATTTCCGTCACTATCGTGGACATTTTCAAGCAGGTTAGAAAAAGTTGACAATGACGGAAAACTTGCTTGACGGGTTGCCAGCGGGCACAAATCGACAACTATCGACGAAAGTGCTGACGGTATTTCGCCGTGTGATAGGGCCTTTAGATGCGTTTTCTTCAACCAAATGAAACAAAAAAATATGATACTGAACTACATCTTTAGTCACAAAATAACATGCCAAGTTTGATATAATTAAGTCATTGTGTAGTGGAAGATATAGTCGCGCAAAAGAAAAAGAATTCTCTGCTGGGATCCAGCCTAAATTTCGAAAACAGTAAATATCTAGAAGAACTTGGGGACATTCCAACCATTCAAATACTCATGCCGTGGCTAAAAAACAGGAGAGAAGACATAATTATTGCTCGCATTCTAACGCGAACAATCATAACACCAGCTCTTCTAAATAGATTTGGTCGTCATGAAAACGTTCTCTGTACCACATGTTAACAAGATAACTCCCTGGAACATATCTTTCTCCAGTGTAATAAATACAATCATCACAGATGAATCTTAAGCCAAAAGCTTGCTCTGAACTTTCGGATTTTTTCATCTTTTAAAATCTTTCTTTCTTTGATTTGCTCTACAAAGGCCCATTTACGTATTTTTATTCAAATGCTTAAATGTTTTGATATATACTAAATACAGGCATTGACACTTTTTAAGTTTCCACTCTTCAAATTCCGTGTCCTTTCTGATCAAATGTCTTTTTGTTGTTTTTAAAGTTTCATCTTACTCGTTTGCTACTTTTTCGTATAACGCACAGTCTTGGAAGCAGATATGGAGGAGAATTCTCCAATTAAAGAAAACTCTTCTAAACATTTAAATCCGTTCCTATGTTTTGTCCAATATTAGATTCATCTTCAACTGTACGCCGGACACTGCAAATCTCTAGCGTTAAATCCTTGATACCAAACCGTTCCAGTGTAGTTACTTAGAAATTAAATGATCGCTAGATCGTTGGATACTAGGGGACAAAGGCCACAGCAGCTACAAGTCCCAAGAACTTAAATCAATCAATCAATCAAAGTCGTGTTTTTGGATCATTGCTTTTAAATGTTTATGAAAGTATAGATCGACAGACCTGTCAACCCTTTGTTAGATTTAACTAAAAATTTAATAGGCTTCTGCTCTATACATGTTAAATCTATGTATGGAGTTTTATATATCTAGCTCTCTTCATTTTGTAGTTATCATGCTAGCTTTTACTGGAGCAGCCGGACAGACAAATTTCCTCTGACTGGATTTCCTCCCAAAATTTGACAGAAATCTATAAATTTGGTATTAAGACCGTGTATGAAATTTCAACCACCTGGCTCTTAATTTGTGTCACAGACAGACATATAGACGGATATTTTTCAAAAATGTGTTTTTCTATCTCAAGAAAGTTTAAAACGTGGAGATCTGTAACAGAGACGGCGTTAGTAGGAGGAATAGGGTCGATTGCCACTTGTCGACAACTTCTTGCCTCAACCCCACTCCACTTCCCCGTCGGCTAGGGATTGAAAGTTTGGTAAGCAAAACTTTTCACCACTATTATAAAATTTGTGTAAATTAGACGTAAATATTTTAAATATTTGTAAAGAGTTTATTTGTATAAATTTAGTTGTAATGGAATCGCACGTCAGCGAGAAAAGACCTTTCTAAAGGGATTTCCAACGGAAGATCCCCCGATTTGACAAATTTGGTGATTTAGGTGTGTTGGCGACATAATGAGGTCGCTAATGACTTTTACCCCATTCTAAATGTACCGTGGAAGCTAATAAATAAGGATTTATTCCTAGGGAATGTTGGTGAAACTTCTACACTCGCCTTCAGCGCCCGTGCTGTTTCTGCGTTTGCCCTCACCCACTTCAGTGAGAGGCTATAAATGGCGCGACCCGTAATTAGCGTACTGAATAGTGTTAATTCGATGTGTATTTGTAGTTTGTGTTGTGTGTATTTAGACAATAAAGTCTTTATTTTATCTGCATCTTCGCATCCTTTTGGAAGAATTTTCATAACAATACATTAATCACTGAACACATGAATTTGTTTAACTTTCAAATGAGATGGTACATCTTATTAGGGACAATTATAATTATTTTAATTTCTAAAAGAAAATAAAGGTATTTGAGGCAATGATGAGTTTTCAAGTGAATTTTGCGTTTTAAATTACGCAATATCTCCACTTAATTGCAAATTTAAAATTTAGTGATTCGATGCGCTATTCTGACTCTTCATTGTATACCAAAGGTTACAAGGATTAAGAAAAAACAATGCATGCAATTGAGGGGAAAGATTTGTGGGAGGAGTGTAGCTTCAAGGAAGTAGACTTTAGATATCTTAATCACAAGAGTACGCGTATAAAATTGAAGATAGAGGAATTCATACTCTAGATCTAATTGTTTTTTTTAAAAATAAAGTTATCTTTGAAGTCTGAATATACATTGGAAACCTAATGTTTAAGTTGTTATCATCAAAGCAATGTCATTGTATATTTCCGAATTTAATATTTTTTGTGTCTGAACTATAGTAAATTTTTGTTGTACACGCATACTTTTTCGCCGTGGTTTCGAATTGTATCTGAATTTCTGTCTGTTGTTGCAATTATTATAAAAAATATTTTAGGTATTATTGGCCACATTAAAAAATATTTTTGGTGAAAACACCGATTTTTTAAAAATTATCATCTAAATTTCTAAAAAAAATGTTATTAAAATTAATTTTAAAAAAATATTTCTACAATCTTTTTATACAGCTTCCATGATGAAAACATGCATATTTTCAATTAAAATGGCACGTCACTCTGACACAATCTGTGTTTATATCTACATAAATTGAAATCTAGAATAAAATATAATTATATCTTTTTTTGAAAAATGGGATCTTCGTGCTACTAAATCTCAATATTCTCATTAAAAATAAATTCAAATATTGACAATTTGCTAGACAGTAATAAAAAAAATTAAAAAATTATAACTTTTTTTTGCAAACATTGGTAAAGGTTACTTATAGTGTGCCCCTTGCCGCGCCAAGGATGCCAAGTCGCCAATAAAGATGGCGGACACTGTAAACAAACACTTTTATGGGTTAGTGACGGTTACGACTTTTCACAATAAAATGGTTTTTTTAAATCGATAAGCATTGTCTTTTTATTATTTTTTTTCAGGCCCGGTGCCTTCAACAGATGCCGGAGGCATCTGTTGAAGGCACCGGGCAGGATTTTTTAACTTAAAAAAACATCCTACGGCTTCGCTATGCCCGGGAGCGGGAAACTAGTAGCTTCGCTAGCACATTGAATATAAGGAATGTGCGGATAACATGAACAGTAAATAATAAATAATTGAGAAAAAAGAATGGATTTAATTTTAATGGATGCAAAAAGAATGGTTTTAATAGGAAATTTTAAAGACATAATGTACAAACTTGAAGTATTTAATCCAATCATCCTTCATCCATTTCTGAGGTTCGAAAAGTTTTTTCCCATCCCATTCACCTGTCATCCGCTCTTGAATAATTGCCGACATAATAACTAGCGAAGAAAACAAACGATAGAGCTGTGAAAGAATGACGAGAAATGCGAATAATTCTATTGCAGACGGTTTTTAAAGAAAGAAACCAGACGACTTCGTAAAGAAATGAAGCAGACGATCTTGTGAAATCGCATACTGACAATTAAAACGAGTAAATGATTAAATATTTTATATTCGCATTAAAAAGATAATGGAAATTTCTTATTAACTATACAAAAAATATTAATTATAATACAGATAAAAAATATGTAATTGATATTATTTTTAATTTAAGTTTTCAGAAAAGAGTTGAAGCTCATGTACAACTCAACCATTGTAGGAAGAAGTAAACAAAACATCATTAGGGTTACTACAAGAGCTTTGTATTGGGTTGCCATATTGGCGACAAACTCGGGGGCACACTAATGAACATTTTAACCCAAACATTTTTCTAAATTTTTAACAATGAAAGAAAGGGTCAGTATTCGAATAAAACAAGCTAAAAATACTTTATTTCCTTTAATTAAATGTATGGACTAATTAGTATGAGTGAAGTAAAATTAGAGAAATTGTGACTGCCACCCTGTTGGACTTGTCTTTACCCGGTCTTCAAGCCTTTCCGTCGCCTATGATATATAAAAATCTCGAGTTTGCATTTTGTTTTATTTATTACTAGCCGTCTTTGGCGACCAGCAGGCTGACCAAAAATTCTACTTCTCTTTACTTTTCATTAAACTCCTTATGCGTTACTTAATATTCATGAAGACCTGAACCAAAACTAAATATCACATTAACACAAATCAAAGCAGCATTTAATAAAATATCCCTTGTTTTATTCATTGTTTATATATATGAAATCTTAATAGAATCTAGCTCACTGACATAAAAGCACTTAAAAATTTAATTGTTCAGTTGAACAGTTCACGTATCTTCTAACTTTTGAGGTATGGTAATTTCACTCTCTTGATTGTAATGAAAACTGCACAAATATGATATCCTCTCTCTTATTTGGCTTTCATCAATGGAAGAAAATTACGCGATTAAATATTTGATGAAATAATGAAACTTTTTAAAATTTAAGTGTATTTATTGCATGAATAAAGCAAAAAATTATTTTTAAAAATTTGCAAAAATTAAATTTTTTTTACTTGATTATTAAATTTATAACATTAAAAAGATTTTTATTTTCATGATTGTTTTGAATTTTAAGGTGGTGCAAAAAAGTTTTTATTCTGTAATAGTTTCGAAAATTACTGCTGGGAAATGCCATTTATCTTAGTTTTCGTATAATGGTTACTAAAATGTTCAATTGCTAATATCTTGGCATACAGGTAGCAAGTCTTCCTCGTGATCTGGGCGTTCCGGGTTCTAGTCCCGGTTAAGGTATGAAAGTTCTTTTGTGCTCTATCTGTAAGGTGTATGAGTGTGCCCCCTCCCCCACATCCAAAAAGGGGCTGTGCAAGAGAATGTGACGAGCGAGTAGCTAAGTCGTACTCTTGACCCTGGTTGGTCTTACTTGAAAACAAGAGACGCTCATTTCTGCTTAAAAATCGTTGAAGCATCAGCGAAGCTTATCCATGGTAAGTGCCATTAGGAAAAACAACAGCAAAATATTCTATTATATATTTTATAAGCATTGTTCTGATGTTTTCTTCGGTAATTTATTTTCAAGCTTCAAATTTTGATAGATAAATAATTAATATTTTAAAAGCCTTACTTCTTTCTATTCATTTAAATTCGCGAAAAGTGGATGCATTTCGTTTACGCCCCTTTAATAATGTAGCCAAATATTTAATCTAAAACAATTTATGTTAAGACTAACTTGAATTGAAATATTTTACATTTTTTTTTCAGAATTCAAACATATCGTTTGTTTTTCTAAAATCTGATTTGCCAAACATGATTTCTAATGATAGAGAATTAATTTCACTATTTTGGGAAACATAAATGGAAAAAAAATGTCAGCATAATTGCAGCTTTTATTAATAATCTTGGTGTTCCGAAATTCTTATGTTTTTGTTTCAATATTCATGCAATTTAAAATTCGTTCAGAATTCCTACTATCGTTTCATTTAAATAATACTTAAAATAATTTAAAAACTAATTAATAATAGAAAAAATTAATAATTTTTTGAATTTTAAGAGGATGCGTATTACACTCTGCCCATGTGTGAACATGATTGTAATAGTAATTTGGTTCGGGTTTTAACTGGCTTGGAATATGTTGTTAGAAATGTAAAAATTTCGGATGAGTATGTAAATGGGCCATCTAGTTCAGAGTCACACACACACACACACACACACACACACACACACACACACACACA
>JAOUZG010008838.1:1939824-1956807 GCA_026289955.1 Argiope argentata | reverse complement strand
GATGGGATAAATGTTATGTGGAAAACAGTTTTATTTTTGAAAGCAAACAGCAACATTTAAAGTCCTGAAATGTTTTTGTTCTTTCTTGCAAAATTGTTCTAAAATGAATTTCTGTCGAAATTGAACCAGTTACAGTAAAACGGCGAAAAGTTTCATAAAAAAATAATATTTATTGAATATCTATATTTGGAAACATTTAGGTATAAGAAAAGTAGCATTTTCTTTATGTGCATATTGGATACAATTCATTAAAATAATCGTGGCATAGACGTTAGCGTAGTGATAGCAATGGAAAAAAAATTAAATTAGATTCAAATCTTTAATCCAAAATATCGTAGTATAATAATGTTTTATTTTCATGTCGGAACATGATGTTGTTTTGGGGATGAAGGTTTTGACGTCAACAAAACTTCGTAGGCGAAAAATAAAAATTTTATTATCTGCACGAGTATCTAAAAAAAATCAGCTTTTAATAACGCGTTGCCATTAAATTTATAAAGGCTCTGATTAAATAAAATAAGTTAATGACCACAGCAAATAAAACTTAGAACAAATGTCATTTTGAGCACGTGATTATATGAAATGAAATAAATAGGAAATGGGGTATTTTTTTAAACACTGAATGCGAGACAAGGTTTTTTGGATCGTTTTCAATACTAAAGAGACTCATTCAATGTAACAATCAAAATGAATAAAAAATACAATTTAACTTGCTCGAGCACGTGGTGCTTGCCCGTTAAAGAAATTATGTTTTGATATGATACATTGAAATATGCATAGAAGATTTCCCTTTAATCTTTTTTCTCTTTAGTTCACAAGATCTGTATTTGCTGAGAACATTACAATTTTAGTTTTTCTTTATGCAAATAATCGTTTTTATTTTTATTATTTGTATTAAGAGCAGAAATATCTATAAAATATGTCGAAGGAAAACTTTAAGTGCAAATTGAAAAATACATTAATTTATTGACAAAAAAACGACAACAACAACAGAAGTTTTATTATGCAATTTCATAGTTAGAGTCTTACCATGATGCACTATATGCAGAGGATGAACGTAATACATGCAAAATGTAAAATTTAATAAAAATCTCTTTTTTTAAAGAGTTCATTTCCTTTTTTGTAACCTTTTTTATGTATGCATAAATAATATACTATAATCACCATGGGGATTATTTTTGGAATCTTTGATAATCCTGCAGGAGAAGAAAATAAAAGTGACTTGAAATCGTTGTTAAATATCGAATAACCTATGTAGTTAAGCTTACCTTTCGACTGTGGTGTCATATTTATTATATTAAGCATCTAATTGAAATAGAGAAATTGCAATTCTTTATGTATAAATGCAAAAACCGCCATGATTCGTTACCCTTCTTCCCATAGAAATGGCAAACTGGAACATCCAATTTAATTTAAAATTAAAACCACAGGTGTTCTTTTGTGTTGTTTTGAAATTTTAAACTTAAGATAACTATGAAACAAAACACAATCCTGATTTATTTTTAAAATAGAAAATAAATTAAAAAGCTTTTAGAAAATTATTGTAAATTTTTATAAATATACAATAATTGTTTTAAATATAATGAAATATCAAAAACAAAAAATAAAGAAATATTACTTTCTAATTCCTTGCATTACATTGAAAGTAAATCAAAAGATAAAACAAAGGAAAAAAAATCATGATGATGACTTTTGAACTTTGACTCATAGGTAGTTGAAAAGTGTTTAAAAAAAACAAGGTAGTAAAAATTGCGATCAATTTTTTTTTCAAAAGTGAAATATAACTATCATATAAATGGGACTGTGTCAAGTACAATTTTTTGTTGTTTTAAATACCAATTAATTAATCCTTTGCCTTTTGATTGTTTATTAAATCAGACACATTTTATCATTGGATGACAGGGATACAATATATGAAGATATTAGATACAAAAATGTAATAATTTTCAATTTCATACTCAATCAGCCACTTTTTTAAATCCAAATTGACCGTTTGGTTGTTTGGTTAGGAAGCTTTGGTGCCTCTGAAATTTCAAGGAAAATCTTTTTCATTTTTTCATTGGTAGATAGCGAGTCACCTGACCCATGACATTTGAGGTTTGTTTTGCCAGCATTGTTTGAGATATTTAATTAAATTTACTATCAATTGCTTTTTGTTTGTCATTTCTATGAAATGACACCATCTACAAGTTTGTTTGCGATTTTTTACTTTTAAATAATTGTTCTCGCGCTCAAAAGATTATTGGGTTTTTTTTTAAAAAAAATTCTCTTTCAGTTTTAACTCTCTTAATTTTGCAAAACGCAATTTATATTTATTTGTTAATGTTATTGTGATATTATAAGCGCATTCTAATTAACTGCATTTCTTAAAATAGTGTTAATATTAGAATATAATTTTAATATTCGTCTGCATTACGTTAATTGCACTTTACAATATCTACAATAACTTCCAATAATAGTGAACTTTTCGTTGAAATTACTATTTTTTTATTACTTTTTTTAATCTTAAAATCGATCGAACTCCAAAATTTTATTTACCAGCTAGGAAAAAATTAAAAATGAAAGTTAAAAAAATATATCATTAGATAGAGAAAGAGAGAGAAGTTTCGTAATTTTTTCAAATCGTTTTAAACTGGTTGATGACTTAAATTAATTATGACAAATAATCATTTAAAAATAATGTTTTCACATGACAACTTGAAATTTGAGACATTAGATTTAATTTTTAATTTTTTTCTTATTTTCTCTAAAATAAGTTTACTGTTTATTTTTAAGAATTGCATTAGTATTTGAGGAACTAGTAAAAATTAAGTTATTTTTTGTTTTTAGTATTCTTATGAACTGGAAGAACATACTCTGTTTCCAATCAAAGCCTTTTTTTAAAAAAAACTTGTAGATAAATAAGATCTTTAACTGGAAAATATCGTCTTCAATTAATATTTATTTATTTAAACATTTATTTTAGTAAAGTGTACTTCATAATTGGCAATGCCAGTAGTTTTCTTGTTATGACTTTTCAAGAAACTTTCTAGTTTTTATTCTTTTTCTACTTTATTTTTGTTCACACTTAATTAAGAAATCAGATTTCAGTGGTGAAAAAATATAAATTAGGTCAGTGTAAGCTTATTACTTACGTAATAAAATTTCTTCGGGTTTCTTTTATGAATTTTTTAAAAAAATTATTTCCGCAATTTGATATTTTACTGAATATTAATGAGATTCATATCTCTTTGATATTGTTTTTGGCCATTGATTATTAGGAGGAGTAATGATAAAAAAAATGCAGAGAAAAACTTTTGCTAAAAACATTCTTTTAAAAGAAATATTTAGTATAATTAGTTAATTTACAAGAATTTTAGACATATCTTGAGATGTCCTTATTATTACGGTAAATTACTAGCTGATTCAAATTTTAAATTATAGATAAAAATAAAGACCTTTAAAATATTAACATTATATTAGTTAAATACAAAAACTCTAATTATGAAGTTAGTTAATCTTCTATTTCGCAAAAGTTGGGAATTTAAAAAAAAATCAATGTGTGGATGACGGAGACGTGCTGAGTAGATAATAATAAGGATAAGAATTGTTATTTATAAAGATGAATTTATCAAATGAAAACTGTTTAAATATAAAATGGTTCGTTAGTCAGTCAGTACTATTTTTATACTGAATTAAAGTTAAAATAATGTCTTCCTTATTCTATAAAGGATGTTTCAAACCTATATGTATCTCACTGCTTTTAACTAAGCATAATTTATTTATAAAATTTTATATGGTATATATTTAGGCGAACTGAAATCTACAATATGCTAGAGAAAATTAATATAAAAGATTAAAATGATTTCTTCTATGCATATTTCAATGTGTCATGTCAGAACATAATTTCTTGAACGGCCAAGCACCACGTGTTCTCGGAAGTGAAATTATACTTTTATTCATTTTAATTGTTTCATTGAATGATTCCCTTTAGTACTGCTAACGATCCAAAAACTTTGATTCACATTGATTGTTAAAAAAAATATCGCATTTCCTGTTTATTTCATTTCATATAATCACGGGGCTCGAAATGATCTTTTTCTAGGTTTTATTTGCTGTAGTCGTTAACTTATTTTTTTAAAATCAGAGCTTTTGTAAATGGGATGGCAACACGGATAAATGGATTAAAAACTGATTTTTTTTGAGATGCTCGTGCAGAAAATAAAATTTTTATTTTTCGCCTTCGGATTTTTGATGACGCCACAGACCTCATTCCCATTCCTCATCAATATCATGTTCTGACATGATAAAGATTGAATTTCGACACTTATAACTTGATATAAATTTAAGCGAGCTCAATGGACAGATGTATGAAGTAATTAACTTCAATAAAATCTAATTGTCGGAATGATATTTGTACTGAAATCTCGTTAAAAGAGAGCTTTATAGTTGCGGCATGAAAAAAAATCACAATCGGTAGTTTTCAATAATAATAATTTCCAATACCATAATTTTTATTATATTATCTATCATTTAACTGGATTTCATTCTCTGTTTAAATACTTTTTCGTGTTAAAACCTTTACCGAAGAAACCATGAAGTACTTGAGTTTGTGGATTTTAGGCAACTTAAATTTCGAATTATAAGTAATATCTTTAACATTATGAATATAAAGAATAAATTATTTTGCTATATACTCGTTAAATGTCCATGCCAGTTTAATTTTATTAATTTATTATACATTTTTCTATGGAAATAAAAAAACTATTGAGGGAAAAGCACAGAATGAGACTATATGCACTTCAATGAAGGTGACTCGAACTATCACATTTCTCATACAACTCTGACGCCATTGAATCGATATCCTTTAGTTTAAGAATTTATTTACTTGTTAAAAGTGAATGGGACACGATATTCAAGCTAATAAGATTTACGATATTAATCAGCAGCTTAAAATTTTCTACTACAAGAAAATTGATTCATCGTCAGTTTTCTGCAGTTTTTACTTAAAATAAATTTCTCTTGATATTTTTAACATTTGCTATAATTTCTTTTTAATAACGATTCATTTTAACTTAACAGTTGATCAATTCATTATATAACCTTCAGACCCGAAAATTTTAATATCAATAACAAATTTATTACTAAAATCAATAGATGTTAATAAATAATGTAATTTCTAGTAGTATTATTGAAGAATTTAGTATCATATTTTTCTATTTGATACAGATTACTTTTCTTGTTAATTTCCTTTCAAAATATCAAAACTTTAGTTGCAGTATTTTATATAGGAGCATTGATATAGTTGAATATTAACTTAAAATTGAAAAAACTATATTTCTCTTTTATTTATTTTAATTCATTTTTATACATATGCGTAAGGTATTACAAAATCTTGACGATATCTTCTTTATTTCAACATTTAACATTGCATTAAAATGAAATATTTTCTTAAGAAGAAAGTTTTTTAGCTTTATATAAAAGTATCTCTTTACCGATTTAGTAAATATGCATAACACAAAACATAATCATTTTATTTGTATTACTTAAACATTTTTTAAAGTGATGGCAAGGAAGATAAGGAAGGAATTTTAGGAAAAATAATTGTAAAATTTTTCTTTAAAAAAAAACGTTTTTACTTTTTAAGTTATAAGATTTAAAATGGAAATAAATAGCTTTGGAAGTTATTTAATTGCTTCAAATAAAGAAACAAGACAATTTTCAAAATATAGCAATCAATTTTTTAAACTGCAATTAAAGAAAAAAATGTCTGATTCTAAATTTCTCATCAGCACACCTTCTATGAATCTGACTTTGGCATTTTCAACTCTATAACATTTTTCCTTTCTTCTTTTTACGTAATTTTTAAATCAAAACCAATATTGAATTCTGTTCTTATCAGACCAGTATATGATACTTCAAACGCATTTTATTAATTTTTTTTTAGTTTCAACTTCACCAACTTATAAGGAATACTATTGTTTTATAACAGCTTTCTGGCTTAATTTAAAGTATTTTTTCCATTCAATCAAGTAATCTAAGATCTATTTTCTGTGTAATCTGACGAATTTTTGGTTAACAACGAAAATTTTGCCTAATATTAAATTATTTTTTAAATAAAAAATGTTATCATAAATTGTATACAAACAAGTTTCCTCTTTGAAGATAAAATAATATATTTTATTTACTTTATGCACACTCTCTCATGTTGACATCGAGTGTTATAAGATTAAGGGCACCCTGGTTTAAGCGAGAGCTAGTAATATCTCTATGCCTACTGAAATTCTTGCCTGCATGGAAGTTTTCCCGAGAACTAAAATCCAAAATAAAACCAAGTGGCTTGTCTCACCTGTACATCAATGGCATCTGATTAGTTGTCCAGGAGGATCTCTGACTCTTGATTGTAGCAGACAGGATCAGACAACTCTTACCCGCTTTCTCAGTGGGCACCTCAAAACCATGGAATATTCCGAGAGTTTTAAATACTTTGAAGTCCCAAGTGTTTTACGGAATTCACATTCTTATTTGCCTATACCTCTCCGAGCAGTACTTATGGGCAATCCATTGTTAGTATTGGAATTCTTGAAGATGAATAATTTCATAAACTTGATATACCTGTGAGGTTGATGGGGCATGCATTGGTTCTTGGACATGAGCAACGGCAATATTACTTACTTTAAAACGGAGTGTGGGGTATTAGTATTTGGGTAGAAAATTTAATTTATGTAAATGCATTTTATCTTAGTGTAATTACGTATCCGTTCTATTAAAGAAAGATTTCCTGAACCACATTTACATCAGTGAAACCTAAGTTATCCATTTTGCAGTTCAAATATGTATAAGAATTAAAGTTACAATACCAATCTCATCCAGATAAAAATTCAAAATTGGCAACTCATTTCTCTATTTTAGTTATTCAAATATCTTGATAAGCTTTGGCATAAAATTTACTCACCGACTTTGCTTTACAAATTTTGGATTCCTCTAATCTTTCAATATAAAATAAACTTTATAAAAATGAATTTTTCAAAGATGCCTTTTTTTACTTCTTTTTAACCAAGAATTTTTTTTATTAAATTTTACTAGCTTTTTTTTATTTCACAAATTATAAAAAATAAATAATATTTTAAAAAGAAGCAATCAAATGTTATTTGAAAATTTCATTACAGCTGTTTATTTAAATGGAAAAGACCATGAAGATCTTTAGATATAAAATAAAGCTAAAGAAGAAATACTATTTCAAGCTGCTTTGGTTGAGAGTGGTATTTTTTTTTTTGGTGCAAACAAAATGACGAATTGCATTTGTCTTAAAAGAATGTGTTTTAAAACTCTTCAAGTACAGATGGTGAAAAAAATAACCCTGACTTCCTGAAGTAGGTGACCAGAATTGTAGCATATGTTTTTCACATCCTGTTAATTTAAGTTCAATGCGTGGGCGAATGCTCATCAGTATTTTTGGGAAGTTTAATATATAGCGTCATACAAGTTTTGTATTTAGCAACAGAAATTTGATGATAGCGAAGAAAAAAAATTGTTCTCATTCATTTCGAAATATCCACTTTTTCTACTTCATTAAAAATGGACTCACTGTACTTTTAGACTTAATAATTATGAGAAGTTAATATTTATTTCGAAAACGAAAATTGACTTTTTATTGCAGGTTTGTGTGAATATTATTAAATTAATATTAGTCAATTTTTTTCATTAGATAAAAATTGGTTGATTTACATTGATCTGGAATTAGATATTATTTGATTTTATATAACTAATCAGTTATTTTATGACTTTTTTCTATCATTTTTAATATAATATTTTTATTTTTTCTTCAAAAATTAAATTTACTTGCGGATGTTTAAGCCATTATAGTGAAAGTGAAGCATTCACGAAAACGAATGACACTTGAAAAAGGATAATTCCTTAGTGTTTTTCAACGAACACCTAAAAATTCCATCATAATTTTTGAATGTTTATTGCTTACCTAGATTAAAATTACCATTTCCAACATATTTTTGGTTCTTATCTTTCATTTCTTGAATGAGAGTTGGAGTATATATTAGGGCTAATTTAAAATATCTCTTTTGCTACGTTTAAAACGATATGGATGCATCCTCAAATTCAATTTCTTAAGAATGTTTTTTCGTTAACATTTAAAAGGTTAAAAAAAAGATTTTAGATGAAATTTCGTTACAAAATTACAACTACCATTGGATATTTTAAAAACCATTATATCTGTATTTACATTTGTTGCTTTTTTCATTTCTTTCACATCTTTTAAATTATTTAATTTAAAAAGTGTTACATTAAATAAAAATTCGAGTAATTTATTCAGCGAAGTTATTTATTTTTAACTGCTTTTGAATTCCGAATATTTAAATAAGAAAATGTTATAAAATTAGGAATTCTTTTTCAATACTAATTATATAAATTGTTAGTAAAAGATTTATTAGAATATGTTTTGAAAGACGTGAAAAATAAGGGAAATATTTTAATTTAATAAGTTAATAAGATATTTTTACTTAAAACATTGATATTACAAAAAAAAAATCCTTTCGGCAAGTTGGAAGACAAATATAGATTCCTTTTCTTCGGCGTTTTATTTTCGAATTCCTTTCAATTTTTAGACAAAAACCATTGAGAACGATCTCCTTAAAACATTTTATCATACCTCTTAATAAATCTCTACTCCCAATCTCCTTGTATTAAATTGTGAATCTTGAATAAGGGCGTGAACTCCGTTCATGGTGTTAACCAAGCCATGAAAAGTAGTTACAAAGTATATATCTGATGAGTTAACGAAATTTAGAACTTTGGCATGATTCTAACATTTTTACTAAATCTGTTTTGAGAATAATTATTTTGGAATTCTTTTTGAAGACTGATTCAAATCAATATTTAACAAGGAATTGTATTTACAGTAAAACAAAAGGAATTTAATTGATTTAGTTCATTACGTTTACAATAAAATAAAAAGAAAATATTTCATATTGAAGCAAACATATTTAATGCGTATATTGCTGTGGAATAATTTAGTATTCAATAAACCTTTAAAATAAATAATATCAAAAGAAATATTATAAAAATAATATTTAAATCCAGGTTTGTTACAAATTTTGTTTTATTAAAAAGTTTGACATTTTTAAAAACTTCAAAAATTTACAATTAGCAAGAACCTACTGTTTATTTCACAGAGAAGAATTCTCTTTCTCTGTGATATATCTGTGCATTTTAAATATATTTAAAGAAATTAACCATCGTTTGCAAATATTCATATTTTAATTAAATGCAAATAATAGCGTTTTATGATACGAATTTATCGTTTGCTTTTCCACTTAATACTGGAGAAAAAATTCACTTGCTTTTCTTAGTTAATATTCGAATCAAGATATTATCTGTTGAGCTTTTAAATATTTTAGTTATTACTATTAATTGGTGTAAAATGAAATTTATTCATTAATTTTTACAAAAATATTCTTCGGTACTTTTTTATTGATTAACACAGCATCCATCGGCAAATTTAAGGATTAACTACACATTTTGTTAATATATGTGTTGTTAATATGCGCCTGATTCTGTTTAATATATGTATAGTTTACTAGACAAATAAAAATTTCCTCGAAAGACAGAAGATAGATGAACTGAACAGTTTCTATTTTAATAGCGTTATAATATCATGAGAATGTTCTCTATTATAAAGGTTCATGCATGTGATAAACAGAAGTAATATAATTAAAGCAAAACGGTTTTAATGTCAGACATTTTTGAGAAATCGTAGACCTTAAATCCGATGGTTTACCCCATCGTAAAGATTTATCTGAAATCCAATATAATCAATATTTACGTTGAATTATCTGGTCTATTAAAAGGATTAGGAAGAAAAATATCAAGGAATCTATAATTCAATCAATCAAATGCAATATTTATTCACGAGTTCTATTTTTTTACTTCGTTCATCAGAACCTTCTTTTATAAAATCTTTGCAGTTGAAAATAATTGATCAACATAAATTTTAAAATATTTTTTCATTATTAATTTTATTAAGTAGCTTGAATTTAGTTTTCTGATAATCAATATGTGATTTTATCCATTATTATGTTCTAAAGCATTAGGTTCTGATTATTATTTGTCTTGTGTGACTAGCAAGCAAATTTTAGCGCAAATCTCCTTTTTTGTGATTGGTCAGTAAATGATTATTTGATTATCTATCTTTTTTATAAACAGAAATTCAATTCTAGAAAATATTTTTGTTTCTTTGAAAATCTCCTGATGCCAAAAGAGTTTAAAAAGGTCTTCTGGTGGCGAAGAAAAACCGGATTTATAAATATAATACTTAAATATCCATAATATAATCAAATTTTCATGGAATGAAAAACTTTGATTAATGAACAAATTTCTTCAGTCTAAAAAAATATAGATTAAATTTGCACTTTTCTCTCTACCGTTCTTGATAATTCAGAAAAAATCTAATAGTTCTTATCACAAAAAGCAGAGGAAGATGCAAGATGTATTTTTTTCTTTGTGCCAGCATCATATTACCTTCCGTCTTAAAGTGACCTCAATATTTTTAAAATGCCTAATTAGTGAAAATCAAAACAAAATATCAGTTTAAATAAATGATAAGTGAATGATGTTATCATAACCTAATTAAAATTTCTTTACTTTCTGGGGGTTTAGCAAATCTTTGACAGTCTTTCTATGTCAGATTTGGTTTTTGGATCAAAAAATTACATACTTAAAAGCATCTGGCTTCTTGCAATTTTACTTTTATTTAAAATTAAACAATTTCAAGGACATATCCGAAGTAAAGGATCAAATTTGCTGTTTGCATTTCCTTAAAAAATCAAATCATGTTATATATATATATATATATATAATATAATATAAAAACATTGTTTGGTTCATTTGTCTCCTGATTGTTTAGAGACAACCCGTATAAGAAAAACACTTAGAAGATGAAATTTTTTTGTCCCTCCTACGACTACTAGTATTATGAAATTGCAAACGCTAAGTTTCTATGTAACATAAATAAAAATAATAACGTCGTTACAATTTAGAAATATCTTCCGTATCTACTTACAGCTCAGTATTCAATAATAATGTTTTCTTATAATCCGTTTCAATAGAATAGAAAATGTATCTTCACTATAATAAAAGGTTTGAATGTAGGTAGAGATGACAAATCAAGTTAAATCTCGGATTTAGCTTATTATCATGTCAGAACATGATATTTTTTTAGGAATGAGGTTTTATAGCGTCAACAGAAACCCATAGACGAAAATTAAAAATTTTATTATCTCGAGCATTTCAAAAAATCAGCTTTTAATAATGCGTTGCTATCACATTTATAAAAGCTGTAAGCTAATGATTTCAGCAAATGAAACCTAGAAAATTATCATATTGAGCACGTGATTACATGAAATGAAATGAATAGGAAATGTGATATTTTTTAAAAGCAATAAATGCAAGACAAAGTTTTTTGTGATCATTTGCGATACTAAAGTGACTCATTCAAATGAAACTATTAAAATGAATCAGAATATAATTTAACTTACCCGTGCACGTGGTGCTTGGCTGTTCAAGAAATTATGTTCTGACATGATACATGGAAATATGCATAGAAAATTTCATTTTAATCTTTTATTTAGCTTTTTTCTGGCCCGAGAGCCATGACGTTAACCATACTACGCCAAACAATAGATAAAATTATATCTTTTAAAAACTGCCATAGAAGAAAATTGTGACGAAAGGATAAAACTTAATAGTAAGAAAAATGCAGAAAGATGAACATATCTTATCAAGTGAGAAAGATAATGGAATGCTAGACTTTTGAAAAAATTGGAAACTCTGGGCATTGAAATATGGTTAATCTGACAATATTTTGTACAGACATTTGACAATGCCATTGCGAACACAGCGGCGGTTGTTCAACAAATAACAAATAGATATGGGTTAATTTGAATTGCCCAATTCGAAATGTGTTATCTGCTTTTCTGTTTGCTAAAGAGGTTCAAGGTTGCAAGTAGGGTTTGATAGCATGAAGTTTGTTGTCTGTCTCAAGGTCTCACTGTGTCTGTTATTTAGAATAAAGAAGCATTTTAGTACGCTTCTTTATGTCGCTGAAACGGATAGTAACAGGAATCGAAATAGTCCCAATTTGACAATCTTGTCTGCATTGTCACTATCCAAAATTTCAATATGGGACGTAAATCAACTGAATAAAATATTGTAATTTCGGGAAATCAGTTTATTAAAAAAATCCAATGCCTTAAGACCTAAGGATAAGGATGAGAATAAAATGATTTTCGAGACTATAAAATGCTAAGAGTATCCGTATAGATGATAAAATGTTTATTCAGGCTTTTAGAAATTTCTTCTAAAGCATATAAAAGAGTACTTATTTCTACAGTAAAAGCTGAACAGGATGGACGAAGTTTCAAAGAAACGGTATATGAGAAAAAATAACGAAAAGGACATAAGTAGCTGCTTTAATCTTACAAGAATACTTAAGTATCAATACAGGCATTGAGAAATTGGATTTGGTTGAAATTTTATCATTTTGTATGTTATTGGTTTTTCATTTACAAGTACACAAAGAATTTCAATTTCAAATGATTGTTATGAAGTGATAATACTAAGTGTAATTATATAGAACTGTGCATATTACTGAATTGATATTTATTATCGATCTGTTCTCTATTAGGAAATAATATCTCTGATGATAAAACTAGGTCATAGACTTTAATTTGAATCATTTGAAAATTCACTATAATAAAAAAAAATTAAAAAAAAACTTCTTAAGTGTTCTGTAAGACTCAAAATTTTCAGTCATCCTCGTATCAAATTATAAAAGTCATAATTAAATTCTTTCATATCTTATTTCATTTGACTCTTTTATGATTAAGCTTTTAAGCAAATGGAAGATGGTAATTACTCGCATTATGAATGTCCGTTATTCATTTTTCCCGTGAAAGAAGTCTAAAAGCGCTCTTTAATTGCTCTTGAATTAGAGGAAACACTTAAGAAAACGACTGTTTTTCTTTCGGAGTGAAAATTAAATATACTGACTATTTGTCTCCTTATCGGATGTAATGCAGTAGCGAGTGGAAACCCAAGATGGCTTTCTAAACTTTTTATGTTCCTAAACTCCGCCGGCAAGTTTCAAGTGACCGAATGAGGTTGGCACTCATAAATCTTGCGAGAAGGTTATTTAACGGGGTTGCAGGGGTTGGAATGATAAGAAAAAAAGACAAATTATTATGATCCATTATTATCAACAAGCCGCAAAATATTAGCGAAAGGTTTTAGAAGGAAGTTCTCTTTATTATGTATAATATTAATCACTTGGAAATTTGCTTTAAAGAATCGTTTGCCTTCTAAATCAAAATGATTATTAAGATTTAAATTTGAGATTTCCAATTTTAAAAGTTTGTGCTACAAGTCAAGAGCATATTGATTAAGATTCGGCACAAAAGAATTTCAAATGATGTTTGGTCAAAATCCAATAAAATTAGATATTGTAAAACAAAAATGTTTCTAAATAAAAACAAAAAAAAAACATTGATGAGAATAAAAAAATTCTCAGAAAAGGGACTGCAATTAGCATTGAACTCGTTTGAGAATTTCAGTGTTCAATGGTGAGTCATACCAATTCTGTTAGATCTATAAACAAATTATCAAATAAAGAGCACTTTTAAAAGCCTTTAAATCCTCACAATTTATATTTTCCTAAGTATTTCGCTTTAATGTATTTAAAATTATTCGTCTGATTAAAAAGTGCATATAAAAGAATGAAGATAATCGAAACTATCTTGAAGGAGTTGGCTTGGAGAGGAATCTGTTTTCTTCAAATTGAATGCAAGGTTTCAAGACGGAATATAAAAGAAAATTAAAAGGATTTAACAGAATGGAGAACTCTGTATAGAAACAGATTGGAGAGATAAATGTTATGTACAATCAAACTTTTAGTATTGAAATAATTAAAAGTTTCTGTAAAAAAGGATATAGAATTACGTAGAAATTCATAATGCAATTTTTTCTAAAACCTGTTTTCTGAGGAAAATTACATATAGCTAAATTTCAAGAATCAAATTAGAATTAAAAGCTTAAATTTCCAAAAAATTTGAATTAAGAATGGATAAATATGGATAAAATTTGTTTACACCGTACTAAAACCACGCTTTCGATCTCACCCAATATTTATAAAAATTTTAATAATAATTCACGATTTTTTTCAAAAGTTTTTATACTGTTCTCAGAATACCATATTTTTTTGTAGTTCTTATTTTCCATTCGTTTTTTATGTCTTTTAATAAGTTTGATTTTATTTTAATACTTAAATATTTTCGCTCAAGAGACATTTTTCCTGAAATGAATTTAAAATGAAATTGTATTTGATATCTCACTCCAAATCAAGATAGAGATTCATAGAACAGAAAAGAGAATAACCAATCAAGTGTTAATTATATCTTTATAAACAATCTTCTGTGATTTTCGTTGCAATGAAAATCTGCGAAAAATTTCTGTCGTTGGAGCAAAATCACAGGGCTCTTTTTGAAGACAGCAGGTATACTTTTATGTTTTCGGTGAAACTCTTTTTCCGATATCTAGAGAACTTACATAAAGTCTATGGCACATTTATTAATGTTATTTTTAATTTTTATTTATAAAATCATTATTTATTGTTTTTGTTACATTAAATTTTATTTATATTGTGTTTATATTTTTAAATTTTATCTTATTTATAAAATCGTTATCATTTGTTTTTATTACATTATCGATACTCATTTATATTATTTATAATTTTTAAATAATTATTATGAAAATAATATTATATTTTTCTATTTATTTTTTATTCTGAAAATCTCAATATTTTTTTATAAGTTTCAAATGTTTTACCTTTTTAGACAGTTCTATAACATTCAGGGATGTAATAGAAATCTATAAATCAAAATACAATGTAATTATACAATACTCTTAGATTTCCTAATTTATACATTCTCTTTTGTTGTTTTAAATTCAATTTTTTAATATAATTATAAATTGTTACAGTAATCGAATCTCAAAACCTCTACCAAATTTGCTTGGTTAGTTTGAACGGAGTTTTGTTTGATAACCATATATTGCTATAGATTGATCTGGTTTTTTCTATAAGGGCATGGAAATTTTTATTTCACAGGCAGAAATTATTTTTCTATTGAAAATTCAAGGTTTTTGAAAAAAAAAAAAAACGCTCAATATGTGAATACAGAATTTCGATGCATAGAAATTAGGCTAAGAATAATTTTTCTTTCTTTTACTTTTTTATGATGTATGTCCCAGTGCTGATAACTGTAGGTGAGGATGGGTATGACCGAAGTCGCAACGTTAGGGTTCGTATCCGAGTAACTAGATCACAAGACGAAAATGATCACTCGAGTCCGGATATTGTTATCTGGCTTATGAAGCTATCACCACATAACCAGTGCGATTAATTAATATTAATTCAAGCGGTAAAAATGAAAATAGGCAAAGAATTAAACCTATAAAATTTTTCTAAAGTGTGAGTACATACTTTTAGGGATTAGATGAAATATTGCTTTAAAAAAGATACTGTTATGCCCATGCAAGCACTAAATGAGTTTTAATATCTCAAACGTGATTATTAAAATAAAGATTCCAGCAAAATTATTTGGAATAATTTCATGTATAGTAAAGAAGTGGCTAAATTACTATCCTTTTTTGGCTTGCAGGTTCGGTAGATATATTAAAGGCTGTAAATATAGCCCAAGAACCCCTAGGAGTAAGTCAATCCATTGGAATATGCGACAACAGGGCAATCAGGATAGACGACGAGGGCAATCCTGTGTACGGTGCCCCGGATTTATCTTTCAGCATCACACAGACGGCTGTACTTACAGTCACCACATCACAACTTTTCACAGGTGAGATGATTTATTTTTCTTTTCATAACTACGCAAGAGTTAATTTGATCCAGTGAAAGTCTTTCAAAATATAAGGATAAGATAAACTGTAATTCGTTGAAAAAAAAATCCCATCCATAAATAATCTGGATTTTCAAATCCTTATTATAACAAACAATTATACTAAGATGTTAGTTAAGATCATTTTATAGATTTATTGCATACGCGGATGTAAATAAATATATAATATAATATAATATATGATAAAATGAATTTAGGAAGGAGAGAGAAAGAGTGAGAAAATGTGTGTCAACATAGATGTAAATTTTTTTTAGATATATCAGCAGAAACTGAATTTTATTTATAAAAATAAGCATAGAAGATGTAATAACAGAGTTTACATTTACCTTGTTTACATTAAGATATAACTGACAGTTTCGTGAATTTTATTTTGCCTTCCTATTGTTTTTAAAAATTATCAATTTGTATTGTTAAGAAATGAAATTCTGTGTATTATGATCCGACAGGGAGCTACATAGTTTTCTGATCTGTTGCAGTATAGAAAATTTAATCTAAAGAAATTGAGA
This sequence comes from Argiope argentata, assembly GCA_026289955.1. Taxonomy (NCBI): domain Eukaryota; kingdom Metazoa; phylum Arthropoda; class Arachnida; order Araneae; family Araneidae; genus Argiope; species Argiope argentata. The sequence goes on along the minus strand of JAOUZG010008838.1, from coordinate 1,940,345 downwards.
CAAATGAACTATCGAATTTAGAAGGTATCTTACAAACTCGCTTTAAAATATCAATGTTTCTTCAGAGAAATAAGCTCCTTTAAGGGAAGCTTAAGTATTCCCATTAAAATAATTACAATTTAAATGTATTCTTCATATATTTTAAAATGAAAATGCTTATACGAAGCTATTCGTGCGAAAGCATGTTGATGATACGAATATATCCTTAAATTTCAGTAAAACTTGATTATGAACTCGGGTGTTTAAAATTTTTACGAACTTTTGTAGAAATAAATATTTAAAGAGAATTCACTGATTCTTTCCAATATTTAGGAGAAGCGACGAGACTCTCTTAAACTCGTAAGATCTCATCTTGAAGGATTATTTTTGTGATAAACCTGAAACACAAGATTTATATTTTAAGATCAGGTATAGTAGAAGAGTTATGAAAAATGAAATATATAGTGATAAGATGTCAAACAGGTGCCTTTAGTGATTGTTGGAATTCCTGGCCTCACCATAACGTGATGTAACACTTTCGC
>JAOUZG010008838.1:1819386-1934080 GCA_026289955.1 Argiope argentata | reverse complement strand
ATCCTGGAGGGGCCCTCCAGACCAGGGGCGATAGAAAACAAAGTACAGACCTCTCTCGATTCATCAGCCAACATTTAAAAGCCTCAATTTTCATCTGGGACAAAAATATTTCTCGAACTGTCATTGGTGTAAGAGCGCTCCAGCTCCGCTCACATTTTAAATTGTCTACATTTTACAAAGCATGACAACCTCAAAGACTCAGTTCTATTTATGGACTTTTTGGAAACACTGGGTTTTATGGAGATGGTCTAGCATTGCTGGGCCATCTGGGATTAGTAACAGCAACAGCATGCTTGCTTTAGAGATCAATATCGCCTTTATATTTCATCTTGCTAAAATATAAAAATGATTCCAGGCTCTTTCCCGTACGACTTCTCAGTGCTGGCCACCCTCCGTCCCAACCAGGGAACCGAATCATTCCTATTCACTATTTATAATAACATCGGTGAGGAGCAGCTGGCTCTAGGAATCGGAGAGAACGTCACCTTCATGTGCAGGGACAGTATCGACGAACCAACTCTGGCTCAGGCTACTTTCCCTGTGCCCGTCAATGATGGAAAGTAAGTGTCTCCGATTTTTGCTTAAAAATGTCAAGAGATTTAAGCATCATTATTATATAGAAAATTTTAGGCACTGGGATAAACCGACAATCATTAGACGAATAGTCCTTTTCAACTTGAAGATTTCATCAACATTATGATTTAATTTCTCTAACTATAAACAGCTTGATATTTTAATTATATGAGTGCTATTAACATTTAATGTAATAAACAAAAACAGAAATTAAAATTTTTTAATACACAGCAGAATACGCTCCGGGTAAACTGAATTATGATGTAACGATTTTAAAAACGTTTTAACTTTTGCCGATATGGTTGATTTCTGAGTTCTATGTATTTAGTTGAAATGGTTTAACCTAAAGAAGCAGAATTTAATTTTGATATTGCTTAAAATTATTGCCAAAAAGTTATCTTATTTCTAAAAATAATTTATTTTTATATGTTGAACATGAAAAATAAAGAAGAGGCATATGATTGCATATTTTGCCAGAATAAATAATTATTTTTTAATGCACCGAAAACAAATAATACAGACTTGAATACTGATTTAAAATTCTTAATTTTAGTTTATTAACATTCTGTAATTGTATCATATTTATTACTTATAGTGCATGCATTACACAATCTTAATATATGAATAAAAACTTTATTTCGAACAATTTCTCTCTCAACATTTAAATAGTTCATTCAGAGAATAAACCGTGATTAATCTGTTACTCAAATATTTGTAAATTTTAATTTATACAGCCTATGTTTAAATAATAAATAAATTTATCTAACGATTGAAATTGAAAAAAAAATGAAAATTATTCTCAACATGGAACGAAATAAAGAGAGTAATGGTTTTTAAATATTAAGATTCCGAAGAACTGGCTTAGGGTTAGTTTGTCTTCCCCGTAATTTGGGCGTCCCGGATTCGACTTCTTGTTCGGACATAGCTGTTCTATATTCTATGTTCTATCAAATGTGGAAATAAATTGTCAAATGTGCAAATAAGCCCATATAAAAAGGTGTTATGCAAGTGAACGTGCTTTAAGTTCTGTGGATGGGTGAATTATATGTATGAGTGAAGTGAGCCCCGTAAAAAGGGTTGTGATGTATGAGTGGCCAAGACATATTCTTGTCCCTAGAATGGCTTAACTGAAAATAAGAAGAGCTCTCTCGGCTTAAAATTGCTGACTTCTGCATAGAGCTTCTCTATGACATCAGAAACAATGACAAATTTTGAGATAAAAAAGGAATAGCATGTAAGTAACGCACGAAATAGAAATATTTATTTATGAAATATAATACTAAACATAGTAAGATATTGCCAAATATGATGAAAATCGAAAAAGGACGATAATTTAATCGGTCAAAGACATTCTGTGACAAAATTCTTGCATTTTTAATAAGATACTATAATAAGGCAATTGAATTATCAAAAACAAATTGAAATGCTAAAAAATAGCCGCCTCTGAAGATCAGCTGCAGTATGGTCCAGTTTATTTTCAATAAAACATCTTGTGCAAAATTCCACATTCCTGATTTCCCGTACGCAAATGTTTTCAAACATTAAACTATGAGAGAAATTAAAATCATTTAATATGAAATCCTATCACTTTTTCTGTCTATTTTGTATTGGAATTATCCTAATAAAGTTCCAAAACATCACAGCGCTTAAAAGCATAATTCTTCAGCACATTTATCTTCTTATTTATCAGTATTTTCGCTTACTTATTTTTCACAGAAGAAAGTAAGCACATTTTAAAGAATTAAAGAAGAACAGGTGATTAGATATTTGATGGAAAAGTTAAAATAATTGTAATTTCAGAGCAATAACACAATCTCATGTTGAAAATTAAGCAAAAAAATACTGTTCAAATTTGTCAAAATTCTTAAACATTTTTCCCGTTTATTAAACTGGTATCATAAAATGATACTCGTTTTAGTTTTAAGGAGGTTTACGAATAATTTTATTCTGAAATATTTGCTGCATTTACTAAAAGAAAAAAAAGCCAAAATTTTGCTCAATTTTTATTTTGTTAACATTCTAATTAATATTAAGAAAAATCATCTTAGGCATGCATTCTGATCTTCCAAATTTTCTATAGGTCTAAGTGGTAAGTCGGTCAGAAGCGGCAATATACATACATATCTTTATTATTGATAGAGCTTATAGAAAAATTGGAAATCAATTATGCGCTAGAAAAAGGAAAGGAAATATTCGTTTTAATAGATGGCAAATAAACATTAAAAAAAAAACTATATTTGCCGTTAAATATTTTGCATTCCCTTATTTTCTTCCACATTTCTTGACATAATTTTATTTTGAATTTCATCTGGTTTCTTTAAACTTTAGGCTTGTTCATTTTTTTTTTCATTTAGAATTTGCTAAAGTGAAAAAAAACCTTACAATTTTCATTAAAAATATATAACATTAAGATTTAAATATCTTTTCCAGATGGCATCGATTAGCCCTCAGCATCAAAGGCAATTCAGTGACGCTCCTGAGTGAGTGTGGTCGACAGCTCACTGAATCTCTAAGCCGAAGCGAGGAAGCTTACATAGACACGACGGGGATCTTGCTTTTAGGGTCGCAGCTTGTAGACGGTGTGTATTACGAGGTAAAACAAATAATGCACTGAACTTTTTTTATGAGCGCCAATAAAGTACACAAATATTAATTTAGAAAATAATTATGCAAAGCAAACGAAAGCAACAAAATTATTTTTTGAAATAAAAATTTTATCAATTAAACATTTTTACAACAAAAATAATCTTATCAGTTAAAGATTTTCAAAATTTATTCAAATGGTGACAACTTGAAAGGATGTAATAGCAATCACTAGAGTTAATGTAAAATGAAAAAAAAAGTATCTAGAAGCATCATTTTTTTTTAATTTGCACTATTAGTCCACTCTCCTCCTGTATACATTTATATCTTGTTCAAACTTTCTATCGTTCATCAAATACTTTTTTTTTCATCCACTCAACTTCAAATACATTTTTAAAAACTTGTAGTGGATGACACTAGATGTTTTAAACTTGTAGTAAGACACTAGATATTAACACTAGTTTTTTCAAATATTAGCTTATTAGTTAAATTTAATTAAATTTTAATACTTTAAATAGAGTTTTAGCAGTTTGTAATGAGCATTGAAATCAACAGGCAGTAGCTCAATCGGTAAAATTGTTGATAATAATTTTTTGATAATTTTTTAATATTAATTGTAATTATTTAATAAAAATTAACAAAAATAGAATCTTTATTTGTTGACATAAGTAAGAATTAACTTTAAATTAAAAAAAATTATTTGCTTTATTACGTACGACTAAAAGGGGTATCACTACAAAATCAATCGTATTAATTAAGTCGTATGAAGATTAAAAATCCTGTTTTAAAATAAGGTAAATTTAATTTATAAATATCTCATTAAAATTCTTTTAATAACGGAAAAAATAAAACTTAGTTTCGTTGATAGAAAAACTTATGGAATAGTGTGTTTTTCGTGTTTTCTTCAAATTGACTCATTACATATACCAACTGAGTAATGAGGTTTTGAAAATTATAAATATATCTTATTTCTCATAATAGCGTTTAAAATAGGTGTTGAATACAGTGTTAGGGCTGGATCGAAAGGTATATTTTGAATAGAAACTGGATTTAATGCTTTATTAACCATAAATTAATTATAAATACATTGTATCTAATATAGCAATAAAATAGTAAATATTGATGAGAAGAGGATTAATTAACATATTTCTATCAAAAATGCCTAAAAATTGGATAAGATGATTATATAAATGAGTTGCACATTCCTCATAAAAGTTGAAAGTGTAAAATATCTTTTAATATATTGCATTAAAAATAATTCAAAAGATCAAACTGCTAGTTCAACAATAATGAATAAGTGATTTTACTGTTTTACTCAGAAAGTCCTAAAAAAATATCGTCCACCATCCAGTTTTTAGAACCATATGTAATATTTTAAATATTTAAAAGATTTTGCCGAGATAATAAAATAATAAAATTTTTAGATCTAAATGTTTTATTACTCTTTATATTTTATTTATCGATATTATATTGGGATATATTCCTATTACTTTATTCAAATTCCAAGTCGTCGATTATTTTAAACGATTCTGTTTATTTTCTTAATATTTGATGCATTTAGAATTAAATATTGTTAATTCTTTGATTTTTCGGATTCATTTTGAAGTAATTTCGAATTAAAATAATGCATAAAATTAAAAATTTCTAATCTATATTGCATTACCCCAACTGGTGTAGAAAATTCACACATTTGCGTTGCCTTAATTGGCGTTGAAAATTTAATGCCAATTGAGTAGGTTCTAAGTCTGATTACGAACTTGATTTTGTTTTTGACAAGTATAATTATTTGATAATTTATTTATATTAATTGTAATTACTTAATAAAAAGTAACTAAAATGAAAGTTTTCTTCGTTTACTTAAGTCAGAATTGACTTAAATTTTTTTATATCACTTCTTAAAACTGGAGTTTAATTAGCTTTCTTCTCCATTTGTTTAGGGTGATATCCAACAGCTCCAGATTGTACCTAGTCCTGAAGCAGCTTACGAGCAATGCATCGATTATATGCCCGATTGTGAATTTCCTCTGCCTTATTCCCAAGGACCTGAAGATACTGTGTTCCCCGAATTCCCGGGTATTACGAATTCCTCGAGAACGGATGATGACGATGACGAATTTACCGATTATTTGTATCCTGAATCAATCCCAGGGGTTTTCACCAACTACTCTCAACCGGTAAGCCCAATTTCTTTATTTTTGCAGTAAAACATTCAATATACCAAAAAAAAACCCTACAAAAACTATTTTGGCATACGCATTTCACTTTCTCTTACATAAAATACCACAATCGTAAAAAAAATTGATATAATCTTGATATTAAAATTGTAAAAATGTCTTAAATTTGGACTTTATCAGATGAAGGAAAGAAATTCAAACGAACAACTATGAAACTTAACACATATTGTGTCCATATATTAGATAACTATGAGTTGAATGCTTTTATTGGTACATTAAAAACCTTATGGCATTCATTTCAAACAACAAATAAGAATACCTGACATTATGACATTATTTAACGCGTCAAATCTTTTCGAACATCTTTTTTGCACAAACGCCTTTCTGTTTTCGAATTAGATGCATCTAATTGCATCAGAGGGAAAAAAGAATGGCTTTTTATAACAGAATGTGTAATCTTTCTGCCTAAAATTGAATGCCCGTTTGTTTGTTAACTTGAACCTTATACTGATGCACATCCCTTGACGGATTCAAATGTGACTAGACATTAACTGAATTGTTCAAAAGTTTATATACTCTCTAAGAGGTAAAAAGATGGTTAAAATATTTTTGGTCTTTGCGCCATTCATTCTGAATCATAACACAATCATATTATATTCAAATTCAAAAATATGAGTTTACAATTATACCAATTTTATTTCTATACAATTTTTACTGACTTTAAATTGATTCTTTAGAATGTGCGGAAATTTTTTTATCAAATCGTTTTTTTAATACCGCTATAAACAGAACATATACCGCTAAAACATATGTGTTTTGCTTTTTCTTATATACGTATGTTTAATATTAATATTTGAAGGCGAAGTCACGGATTCAACAGTTAGCAAGTTGATGGGGGTATATATATATCCCACTCTGGCCGTGTTACCCAATGAGTTCAAAACTTGTCACTTGTTAGAGGAACTTTCGTTTACTTAAAAAGTAATTATTTCCTGGAAGTTTCCCAAAATGGAATCGCTCTGTTATTCGAGCATGATAAGAAATATAAAAGACTCCGTGTTATCAATTTTACTGTGCTATCGAGTTATGTAATTAAATGTGTTGCTTGAGTTGTGGCCTTTTAGACGAATTCTACTACAGAACGCATTTAAAAAAATTCTTGAAGTTCAATAGATTGTTCACTTTCTTTCTTCTAAAATCTCCTTTTCATTGCCGTGTCTACATACATTTGAATTTGATCACATTCTAAAACTTACAACTTATTTATGGGGATGTGATGGGTTTTAATTCATCACTCCAGTTGGATTAGTTCAATTGTTTCATTTCTTGATTAAGAAAGACTGACAAGTGAGAATTCAGTGATGAAGAAGAAATTTTTGTAACATGAAGACGGGCAGTTGATATTGTTCAAAGCGCCTTTCTCATTAACGCGTGGTACATTGGATATTTGTAGATGAATTCTTCAATGTAATGATTCAGGTTTCGGCCTTTTTCAGAGGTCTTTTCGATTTCCGGTCGCATCCTTCTCGACCGACGTCCATTTCTCCTCCCTCTTTGGTGAACTATGCCCTCTGACCACTGGCTATCACCGGAAGAAGGCAGAGCTCCGTCTCGTGGAGTTAATTTACAACATTTATAAGAACAAAACTGATGGAGATTATTGCTAATGAATGTTTTTAAACTCGCTTTCAGTATGAAGAAAGATATGAATGAACTAACAAATGAAATCATGAACGTAAGAAAACTGTAATAATATCAGATATTTGATTAACATATGACAATAATATTTTTAAGAAACCAAAAATAATTAGATAAAGAATGAAAGTAATTAATGAGCAGTTTTTTGAAGAGTTTAGAAAAATGGGGGAGAGCCACGAATCTTAATTTACGAAATTAAAATTTTTGTACTTTTGCTTTTAAAACTAAATTTTGTTCTCAGGATGAAAGTGGATCTGTCAACGTGAACGAAAATCCTGGCTACCACTATTATAATGTACAGGTAAGTAAATTCTTGCTCTCTTTCTTAGATATTCTGAAAAATTCTATAATACGATTGATAAATCAACACTATTGTTTTATTTTATTTCATTTTTTATTGCATCCAATAAAACAGAATTAAATTTCTGAAAACGGAAAGCGGTATGGGAAACTTATCTTTGCAAAATTTGGATGCATTATTTCATATTGTAAATATTTTTTATTATCATTTTTTGTTATAAGAGGATAAGATTACCACTTTTATTACATTAGGTTGATGCAAAAATAATTGTGATTTTTAAAAATTATTAAATTATCTGCGTTTTAGAGTGATTATTATAAGGCCGAAGTTAAAGTTTCAGATAACTAATTCGATTTATTCATTTGATATTAGTTATCTGATACCTTAATTTATTTTTGATAGAAGTTACGATACCTTTATTCCACACTGTTTATGTTTTGTTTATTTTAACAGAGCAAGAAAAAGGACATTTTCCTAACATTTCATTTTTACTTTCACAAAAAGGAAATACTATGTCAGCTAACATTTAGTGTTCAGGCAATGTTAATTAATATAAATAACCTGCCAATACTAATTTTTAGTAACTTTTTTTTTCTGAATTTTTTTATTAAAGTTAACCAATTTTTCGGTCGACAAATTCTAAATGACTGGCCAGATAACCAAATGACAGGCATAAACTATTCAGAATGGTATAATTTAGCGCAAGGCATTAAATAGACATTAATAGACATTCTAATTTGTTAATAAGAATTACAACATATATAGACTATTATATGTTGTCATCCTTAGTAACAAATTAGAAAATTTTATTCAAACAAATATCAAATCTCACTGCTTTCAATCTCAGATTAATTCTTCAATTTGGTATTGTTTAATTAATGAAATAACGCAGGAAGTTCAAAACCTCGTTGTTTTTTTAACTTAAACAATGGCATGTTTTGAATGTGTTGGCAATTTTTTAATTAATGCAAGACACTATTCAATATCTTTAAAAACCATCTAACTTTTAAATTTTCAGAGTTTTAAGTTTCATCCAAAATCAAGCTTGGAATTATTAGGTTAAGGAAAAATAGTTTAGTTAAAAAATTTCTATTCATTCTTTTGTCGATCTGTTTATGAATATAAAAGAATTTATTTAAAATAAATACTTTCAAAATATAAAAAAAATTATCTGAACTCTTTTTAAATTGTATATTGGATTTCCTTGTTCGATAATTTTAGTTTCTAGAATGCAATCATTATAAAATCGATTTTCTTTTTTAAAGGGTTTGCCAGGACCTCGTGGTTACCAAGGTCCCCCTGGCCCACCTGGTGCTAAAGGTGACAAGGTAAAATTTCTATAATTGGCCCGAAATCATTCTATGTTGTTCTAATTTTAAAATTAAAATATTAATTCGTTTTAATGCCATCATTTCTTCATTCAGGGAGACCAAGGCAGAGATGGAATTAGTGGCTTAGACGGTGCTATGGGGCCGCCTGGTCACATATTCATGATACCTGTGAGTATTATCAAATTACAATGGATTTTTTCAATTCAATAGTTTCTCCATTGCTTAAATCAGGGATGCACAGCCTTTGCAGGATGATGGGCCATAATATGAAAAGGGATCGTGACGAGGGCCAAAACTGCGCATGAATGTTAAAACATATTAAAAATGTGAAAACACTGTTTTTTTGTGGCAATATGCATGAATTAAAATTATTTCTTTATTTTACTCATGCATATATTATGCAATAAATAAATGAAAAAAAATCACAAACATTATAAATATGATTAAAATACTTTATCCAAAAATGATTCTTGCTAAAAAGGGGGCAAGCTTGAAATAGAATAACAAAGGAAAAGTTTTTGGTAATTATACAGAGAACACAATTCAGATTTTGAAAAAAAAAATTATTATTCAAAATCACTAAACATTAATGAGATATCTGGGAATGAATATTTGAAGTTATGAATTTTATGTTGGGCTTAAGATTGGTTGTGGCAAGACGTAGAACAGCAGAAAGGCCCTCATCTGCTATTCTATTTCTTATTTTTGATTTGATTAAATTCATTAGTGAGAAAGTTTTCTCACAAGTGCAAGTGCTGCTAAAGAAAGTTGCCCATGCAGCTGCATTTTGCTTAAAACACAAAAAATCCGGGGGAATCTTTATAAAATTTTAAAACCGGTTTTTCTTTAAACTTATTTTTTTTTAAATCAAAATTCTGTAAAGGAATTAAGGCTAACTACATATTCTCATCCACCATTGACATCAACAGAAAATTGAGAAGAAAATACATCAATTTTTGTTTGCACTTTTCACAATTTGAAAACTGATCATTAAATGCTTTACGCAAAATTCGAATTTGATCTTCGTACTGCATTTTCATGTGTCGAAATTATTTTCACGTCCGCGAGCTTCTGTACGAAAACTCGTACTCGCAGGTTGGCATGAAGGGAACAAACTGAAAAGCCGCTTAATAAAAGTAAATAAACTTGATGAACAACTATAAATTTTTTATTCTGATGTAGAATCGTTTTCTTATCAGATTTTTGTCCTGTTAATTTGAAAAAGTCTGATTTCATTTTAAATTAGTCTTATTTTATTAACAACATTCGCGGGCCAACTTCAAAGGCTACACGGGCCAATTTTGGCCCTCGGGCCAAAGGTTGTGCATCCCTGGCCTAAACTGTATATTAAATATCAATTACTGCAATTTCAAATTTATCGATGATTTAGAAACAAGTACTAGATACCTCGACCGTTCCAAATTTTTAAAACTTTTTATGGTAATTCTTTGCAAAATAATTAAAAATTTTCACAATAATATGGGAATGGCAGATTTAATTTTGAAAAATATTCGCAATTTGTTTTTTAACTGATCTATCAAATTTTAAAAATTTTAGGTAATGGCTTATTTTTAATAATTTTCTGATAACTTACTTCTAAAATACGCTATTCATAACTAACAAAAGTAGGATTGTTTAAAAAAGAGATTTAAATGTGAATCGACTGATTTGATAAAGTAATGCCTAATCTTTAAATAGTTCTTAATCAAATTTATAAACCATCCTAGCAGATTATTGTCGATAGATTTAAAACTTTTAATTCTAGTCTATTACATTCGAAATTTGCATGTTGAGATTACATTTAAATTCCATAATTAACTTTTATCTGATTAATTTTTATTTCAGTATCAACCTCAAGGAGACAATAAAGGACCTGACGCAGCTGAACCTTTGAGGCAAATGCTCAGTCAACATATGGTAAGCCATTACAACGCATTTTTTCATTTCCTTTTGGAATCTGAAAACTATTTTTTGAGAAATTATTCAACTATGAAATTATATAAATTCGAAAATGTGTGCGTTTCAATGCGATGCAAATCACAGTCTTCAGTACATTCAAACTAAATGGACACACAAATTTTTTTCCATATTTCAACACCTACTATTAATTCATACTCTTCCTATATATCTTGTTCAACTTTTCAATCGTTAATAAAACATTTTTGATTCATCCACTCAAGTTCAAATACATTTTTTCAAACTTGTAGTGGATGACACTCGATCTTAATACAGTTCTTTTCAAATATTAATTCATTCATTAACTTTAATTTTTTAATACTTTAGAGTTTTAGCAATTTGTAATGAAAATTGGAAACAACAGAAAGTAGATCAATTGGCCAAATGATAAGATTTCAGTACTTTTCGCTTGAAGGGGAAGAATGCGAATTCAGTTGTTGCGAAAATCGATCATTTTTTGATAAATTTTTCTATCAATTGTGATTATTGAATAAAAAGAAACTAAAAAAAAATTCTTGCTAACTTAAGTAGGAATTGACCTAGAATGGTGCTCACGGTTTTAGATATAATTAATTGGTCATGTAAAAAAATTTCCAAACCGTTTCTTGTGGAATATTCATTTAATGGTTGGTGATATATTATGATTTCGGTTGAGGGCACACGATTTAAATTATAATTTTGTTTGATATTTCTATCTATCAATTTTTGAAAAACGATTTGGTCCTTTGAACAATAGTTAATACCTTAAACTGGCGAAACCAATGCAGTTCCAATGCCACACTTGTCTATTCTATATATTTTTTCCTGAATGCTCATAATTCTAGAAGCGAGAGATAATATATATATATATATATATATAACCTTTTATTCTTTTTTCGCCATATTTCGATGCCGAAACTGCATATCTTTTTTTATCACTTTAACGACTGAATTTACGAATATATTAACCCTGCACTAGGAGATTTAAATAGGAAAATAAAAGTCCGGGAATAAAATTTTTCCTTCTATTGAAGGGTGCAATACATATTTGAAAGCGATATAATTTCACAGTCTAATGATTATTTTATAACTAATTTTTACAATATAATTTCTGAGCAACATTACAAATTAATTTAAAGATATAGATACAAAATCCCATGTTTTTTTATTCATTTTGACTAAAATTTCCTGGAAGATTTTGTGGAAGAAGTACTTATTGCGTTTGGAATATGAGAACTTTTGTATAGTTAAATTTAAATGAAATTTGCCTTTGGTTTTTGACAGGACGAGATGGTAATTTTAAAAGTAATTCAACATATTTTCTCTAAAGGAAAAAGTTCTGCAGAAATGTTATCAGTTTTCGAAATCACTTTTCACTGTTTTAATGTTGTTAGTGCCTGTACAGAAACTGTATAAAATAATTTCATATGGTCTTGGATGAGAGCTCCTCTTAAACTCTTTATGAATATGTTTCAAAAAGTAAAGAAACATTTCTAGCTTTTGATCATTTCCAACAGTATTTCATACTAGGCAGGATGTAATGTCATAATTTATATATCTTAGGGAAATAAGATTTTTTAAGAATGCTTTGGAATATTATAACAATTATGTAGGGAGATGGTTCATAAATTTCAGATAACATGGAAGTTTACAAAATTTCCTATCATATTATTTAAATTCAGTGACTATTAAAATATATTAAGCTTTGTAGTCTATTTCCTAGCAATAAATCATGAATTAAAAAATTCTTTAACTGACATAATTTCAAAAATTAAATAGCATTAGATTTAATAAAGTTATGTTTTTTGATTAAAATTTGATAAAGAAATTATGTGATAAGTGTTTTGCATTTTGGATCGGTTTCATGATATGCTTTTTAGAAATTTAATCAATTCTTTAAACTTCGAAATAATTCAGTTCAAATAAATTTAAAAAAGACGTCAAGCGAAGTTCTTTTTTCAACCAATTTAAATTTTATTTTATAAAAATAATTTATTTACAAAATCATTATAAAAAATAAGATAAATAAATGGAAGAAAACTTACAATAAGCCCTAGTGTGTTCACTCGTTTATTTGCTTTACTGTACATGGTTGTCTCAAATATTTAAGTGCGTATATGTAGTAAAATGCGATTTTTAGAAATATTTGAATCCTAAATACTTCATTATACTGGAAAAGATTACTTAAAAGATTTTGGCTTGGTTCAAGTAAACTAGCCCTATATATTTGGGCCTTATCGCATTCATCATTAAATTTACGAACAAAATATTTGATGTCATGAAACGCTAGATTAAAGAAATTATGTATTTAACATTAGTTGGGAATCATAATCTACATTCTTCTTTCCCAAAATACTTTTGAAAATATAAGTGACTAAAATTGACTTATATTAAGTCAGTATATCAATAATTATTGATATACTCACCACATAAAACCTCTAAGCTTTATATAAGCTCTTTATAAAGTTCAGGTTATATACTCAAAACAGAAATCTTGCAAATTTTGGCTTTTATTTTATACTGAAAATATATTTTTATATTCAGGAAGTTTTTTTTTATTTAGACGTTTCTTTAAAATAGGCTATACAGTTAGTATTATTAATTCTAAAACAGTTAAGTTGAATTGCAAATACATATCAATTTTAGAATATTTAGGCTCAGAGATTTGACTGAATTGCAAATATCAAATTTTTCGTATTGCATAAGCTTAAATAATAATCTTTTCTTATTTGTTTAGTTAGCAATGAGAGGTGCAATTGGACCTGTAGGATTAACAGGATTGCCTGGACCTGTGGTAAGCCATACTTCCTTTAAATGAATTATTACCTCACTTTATAAGTACTTAAACAATTTTATGCAATCAATGAAGCCAGTTAGTGATCTTAATATTATTTACATAATTTTATGTAAATAGAATTTAATTTAATTTTACATTTAAGTATGAATTTTCTTTGCCGAAAAGTAAAGTTGAAAGATGAAAATAATGTACTCAGAAGAATATTAAAAGATACAATTTTAGATATCTTAGTTTTGTTTTTTAATTTAATAGAATTCCGGTTTTCAGAACAGGAAAATATTTTCACTAATTCATTACCAGAACTAAAAGAATTAAATCGTATTAAAATACTTACTAATATAAAGTAATATTAATTACTACATACTAATTAAAGAACAAATATGTACATTTTTGATAAACCTTAGCATTCTCCATTATATTCTGCAATGCAATTTACATTGAAAGCTTTTTAGTCCTTTTCACTGTGTAATAACAGAATTGCTTCTGATGTTTTTTTCTGTCTTAATGTACCAAAGTATTTTCGAATAATTAAGCCTATTTGCAAAGCAAATATAGATTAAGATATGATACGTAAAATAATAATTGAATTACCTGCTTTATTTTAATAAAAAGTAGAAATTCTTTAAAAGTGAAATTATTTTTTTAATTTTTTCAGCTAATCATTTTTATCAAAATGTTTTAAATTAAAATTATATTTTATTATGCTGCCAGCTACTATTATTTTTCATTCTCATATTTGTGCTATTATTAATATGAATTTATGTTTTTATTCTTTTTAAAAACACCAGGGTCCACCTGGACTTCAAGGATCTAAAGGAGAGCCAGGGGAAGCTGGAGAAGAAGTAAGAATTGTTATTTTTTTACATTAAAAAATGAATTTAATGAACATTTAAAGAATAATAACAATGTTTTTGAGCCTATTTATTATCTCTTTTGTAATCTGCTTCTGATAAAATATATATTCCTACAGAACAATAAATTGGATTATAAACAAATAAAAAAGTATATTTTCTTCTTCGAGAGGCTTATAAATCAGCGACTTAACCATCAAATGAATACTATGATTAATTTCTCTTTAATTTCTGACTTTTACCAAAGTAGATGCCATAGCTTCTGGTGAAAGTTAATTGACAAGTTTAAATGTGGCCACTGATAATTCCAGAAAAGTTAGCAAATATTACAGAAAAGTTAGAAAAATATCAAACGATAGAGATTCCTTTTAAGTACAATTATTTTCTTACTTATGAATACATATATATTCGTAATTCTAACCATAATACAATATATTCTGAACCATGATACTATGATCTTTCTAAACGACATTTACCACCTTTAAATTAACCTAGTTTATAAATGTTTACAAAAAAAACCCAAACAGGAATCGTAACTATGAATATCTCTTTCAAGACAAATATCAGATAATTAACACATTAATTAACTATAAAACAGATAATCTAATATTACTTGGAAATAACTTTGCAGAAATTTCCGCTTCTAGTTAAGTTTTTATAAAATGATAATTACAGTCAGCAATTCCAAAATAAAAGTAATCAATAAAAGCTTTTATTTTGCATTCAGTCTCATGGATCAATAGAAAACAGAAAAGAATAAACAATAACGTGTCTTATTATTAAAAAAAATTGATTTCTTAGCATAACTTTTTTATGATCTGCGTATATAACATTGCTTAGCAAATTTATTACAGATATACTGAAAAATAGCCCTGTAGCATAATATTGGATATGAGAACTAAATTTCCGAATTCTCATACAAATGGAAAACTTGCATGTAGATGGGATAGGTATAAGTTAAATTTGCAAGAGTACACATTTGCTATTGATTGTATGTGTTGACTGAGAGACAAAAGTTGTAAGGGACGGTTCCTCGTTTGCTGATTATTGAAAAAGTCATAATTAATATTTTTACATAATTTTTTTTGTTGAGAAATTTTTACTTAACAAAAGACCTTTCGCGGTTTTTTAAAGATTTTATTATTTAATTTTACGTATGATCGAAAAAAAATCCCGTGATTGCAAACAAATGAATCTACGATTATTTCTCATTTATATATCATGTTCTTTGTAAATGCGTTTTTTTCATTATATTTCAATGAAATTTAAAGAAATAAATAAGATTTACAAATAATCTTATACAAAGTAGCGATGAGTAATTTGCCTTCAGAATGTATTTACGACGAAAATCAAAAATTAATAGAGTAAATGAAATTTTCCTTAATGTAAAATAAGATAAATTAAAATTATTAATAATGAAATAAAATTTAAAATGATTAAACTAATTTAATGAAATACTTTCAATCAAGAATATTTTCTAGAATGTCTCGATTATAAAATTTTTAATTAAAATAATAGTTTAGTAAAATTATTGCAAACTATTTACGTTAATTTATAATAGCTTGATAAGTAACTAATTGTGTCTCAAATATAGTTTTTATCATTTGAGAGCCTGTTGTTGTTTTCGTTAGGGTTTTTTGAATAATTGAAGGTCGAAATCACGTAGGCAAGGGACAAAGAATAAATAAAGATATTCATCAATACCTTTTAATCACATTTGTTTTTTTAACCTATATTGCATTATTATTATGCGTGCTTCTTTGAAAGCAGGTGCATTTTTTAAAGCTTGACGTGCTTTTACCAGTATTGCTTTGTTATTAAATATGCTTCTTTGAAGCAGATGAGTTTTTAAAAGGTTGACGTAGAAGTATGAAATCACAGCTGTTATTTCATCTCAAAATCGGTCGAGCTCCAAAACTTTGTTTCCCAGCTAGAAAAAGTCCCGTGATTGCTTCAAACCGGTTTAAACTACTTAATGACTTAAATTAAGCAAGATAAATAATGACTTAAAAATAATAATGTTCTCACATGATAACTTGAAATTTGCAATCGCAGATTTCATTTAGTTTCTTTATATTTCTTTATTTATTCTTTCCAATAATGATATTTTATATTAAAAATATATAGTTAAATTGATATTTTATATAATTTTATTTGTGAATTACTATTCATTTTAACTTTCAAATTGCTTGATTGCTAATATTAGTACGAAATGTCTCAAAATATGCGCTATGACATTAAAAATTGTTAAACGTAAAGCTGATTAAGATAATGAAATTCTTGTTTAACTTAGATATATTATTAAAGTTTACGTTGTTTTCTCTGCTTATGTGATTTCCTTCGCATGATCATTTTCCCTTCTCTTTCGTATTCGTACTAAAAATGTGCTTCACATTTTTTTCTAAGGGGCCAAGAGGACTGAGAGGCATGATGGGCCATCCAGGTAGACCTGGTCGAAGGGTAAGTTGAGTAAGTAGCAATCTATTCAAAATAAGAAAGTTAAGTTAAGTTTTATTCTTAGAAATGCATGAAAAGTATTTTACATTGATTGAAATTGCGTGAGAGCTGTTTGAACAATAATGGCTTATTTTCTTTAGGGAACCGGCGGAAGAGACGGAACTCGGGGGCCTCATGGACCCATCGGATCTAAGGTAATGGATGGTTATCAAATTTTTACTTTAAAAATATAATTAAATAATATTGATTAAAAATAAATACAGTTGTTTCAATAATGGTCACAAATATTTCTAAAATAAGCGTTTTACTTGTAAAGTATATATAAAAACTATGTAAATACTGAAAAACAGTCATAAATATTATCAAACTTACATAAAATACATATTATTACAAGTAAAACTTATAATAGTGAATTTTTTTTTCAAAAATAAATATTTTATGTAAGCGAAATACTAAAATTGAAAATTAAATACATTAATACTATTGCAAATGAAATAGCATTATTGTATTGAATTGTAATGAAATTCAAAATAATGTAAAATAAAAAATAAACGTACATAAATGGAAATAATAAATATATTTGAGCAACCATCTAAATACGAATCTGATGCCACTGAAAAAGTTAAACAGCAGAAACGAAACATAAATTTCAATGAAAATGTAATATGGATAAGAAATTTTCAGATGTTCCAAAATTTTAAGGAAATAATTACAGACTTAATGCAAATATTTAACTTACGATAATAACAGACTGTTTAATTACTGGCAAATAATTATATACTTAATATTAATATCTATTCTACGATTCAAAAAATAATAATTTTTTCATTTAGTCTGCTTCTATTTATTTCTTCTTTTGCATTATCTTCTTCGAAATTACACAACGTATTCATATTATTTTGGATAACTTTAATTATAAATGTAGAAAATTATTTAAATTAATAGATATTTAGATCCTTATTAAGTTTAGTTATTGTTCCAAAATATTCCCAAGATTAGATTTAAGTAAAAATGTGATATAATTACTAAAAAGGAAACTGTTTTTTGAATAATTCAAATCTAAAATTTTTATTTTAAAATTTATTTCCAAGCATCAATTCCGAAATATCAAAAAAAAAAAAAACATAATTATTTTGTTTCTGAGTTTATTCATCAAATTGTGATATGATGTTCATAAATCAATGATGAGCAAATGTTTACTTTGTCTTTTACCATTTCGATTTTATTTCGTAACAGTTTCAGAAGAAAAAATAAAAATATAGTGTACAAATAAAAACATTTTTGAATAACTTGTAACTATTAGATTTTTCTATGTCTTATAATGCTACCTTTTTTTCTTCTTCTTTAGGGTGATGTAGGATTACCTGGAATGCCTGGTTTACCAGGAGAAAAAGGAGACAGGGTGAGAAATAATTTCTTCTGTATTATCACTTGCCTTGCTTTCTTTATTTTGTATAAAATATGACCTGAATATAAATTAGTGAATGTCATTCTCTTTTGAGGGTGCTGAATTACGGTAAATTGATTTAAAATTGAAAGAAGCTAAATATTTTAACAATTCATTCTTTTATTTTAAGAATATATTTTACATTTCCGTCGAAAAATTTGTCACGAGACATTTAATATCAATATTTTATTCAATAATTAATTAAAAAATTAACAACCGCTTTAGTTATTTTTCTATACTAAAAGAATTGATCTGATTGAATTTTAAAGAACTGGATTTTATAGATTAATATCAAATAATCTATGGCTTTAATAAAAAAAATCATTTCTTAGAAGAAAGTATAGTTATCAAATCAGATGGCTACGTTAATTAAATAAATAAATCGAGATTGTTATGAAAGCTTTTATCTGAAATCTCTTAAAATTTTCTAAATTAATCAAATAAAACTACAAAATTTGTGATACATTTTTTCGAATTTTTATTATTTGATAAGACGGATAAATGTCTCTTTCTCTATTCTGCAATTTTATAAATGGAATTTTATTAATTTTGGAGTATTTTAACTAGAGACAAGACTTGATTTCCATTTCAAAAAAGTGCGTAGATATTTGGCTTAGGAATTTTATTTCATTTTCTGAAACTTTTAGCATATATCCGATTATATTACTTCTGCATTTGTTCATTTTTAAACGGTAACAATCATGTTATTTAGAATTCAGAAGTGTTGTCAGGATTTTAAACCACAATAATTGAAGTTTGTGTAGTACATCTTATTACAGTGAAATAAAATCTGACATATTACTTTTGTAAACTATGGTTTAATTATTTTTGTTCTATCCATTTATGAATGTAACCTGCTTAGCTTTTTATATTTATTATCGTGTTTATTAGGGATTTCCAGGATCCCAAGGGGAACCAGGATTAATTGGACATGATGGACCTCAAGTAAGTTTCTTTGCATGAATAATTTTTATTAAATAAAAAGTTCGTGTTTTATAAAAGTCAGTTATTCTTCAAATACGTATACAAATAGCAATTAAATGATTTTTAATTGTAGGTAAAAGTATTATAAAATGATGCACACTTAGGTTTAAATTACCTCTTTTATTCTAAGTGGAATAAGCAATTGAAATTTTCCAAATAAAAGTGTTTATGATTATTGAAAATAAATTTACAATCTTAAGGTTAAGTGTTTAATTTAAAGTCATTAGAAATGATTCGAAAATCTAAAGAGGTAACAATTAACCATAATTTAAATACAGCAACAAATTAGCATTTTCTTTAAACATTTTTTTCAAATTGATTGTGAATTAAATATTAAATGTAATTAACTGCTCATTTTCTGGAGTTAACATTTAAAATGGCATTTGATTGTTATGAAGACTCATTAATATTTCCTGAGCCTGTTGTTTTTATTTTGTGTGCAGATTGCATGCTAGTGATCACGTAAACGGAACAAAATTAGTATGCCAATAACATTATGGGGAATATGTAGGTTAGAACTGAACTCACAACATCAATGTTTATAGCTGAGTAACATAGCCACGAGACAAAAGTAATTACTCGTGTCCGGAGTATGTTAACTGGCTTGTGAAGCTTTCATCTCATATTCTCCCATCAGAGAGTCGGTTCTGAGATGAAAGATATATTTGCCCCAAGCTTATATGGAGAGAGTGTGTGAGTTGTTGATTTTGGCTGCTGTTTTTAATGCATCTGACAACTTTTGCTGCCGATAGAGGGAGCCACAACAATTGTAGAAAGTTGCTTATTCAAGGTCGTGGATTACTATTATGGAGAATGTGTAGATTAGGATCGAACTAACAACGTTAGGGTTTGTAGTCGAGTAACATAGACACTAGATAAAAGTAATTACTCATGTCCGGAGGATGTTATCTGGCCTATAAAACTTTCACCACAATGTCAATCTACCCTTCAGTTATCAGAATATATTAATGAACAAAAACATGATCATTCAATGAAGTCGAATCACCTTTGAAAATAGTTTTATCTAATTTCCTTAATTACTATCTTCCATTAAAATATAGTATTGGAGAATAATTTCCAAAATAGCGAACAGCTTAATCTGTAATTAAACTGAGGTGATCTAAAATCATATTTAGAAGAGAATACTTAAAATTTGGGCAAAAAGAAAAGTTAATTTTTGAGCAAATAATAAATATTTGCCTCAAATCTTATATCAAAAGTTTTTCGCTTTCGTTTCATCCTTTTCTGTAACTAAATTGCTTTTACTGCTTCTTATTTTCTGTTATTATACATATTTCTATGATCATTCTTGTCATAACGTTTTCATTTTGCATGTAGGGAGAAGAAGGCCAACCCGGACAACCTGGCCTGCCTGGAGATATGGTAGGATTTTTAAGTTAATAATCATCATAACAGTCTATTTAAAGCATAAGAAACATTTTATCCATTTATATATGTATAAAATATACTCATTTATGTGTGATACTCATGGAAATAGAGCTTTGAGATTGCTGTAAATATTTTGATCACATATTATTCCTGATTAATTTTTAATATATACATTCATAATAGTTAATTTTTTTACTAACGGAAAAAAAGTATTTGCTGTGTTTATACAGTGCATTTAATTAATATATTACATTTTTTTGCACATAAGTTAGGTTTTACTAAATTTTCTTAAATTAAAAGTGAAGAAAACGTAAGCGAATTTTCACCAATTTCTGGTGAGCATTTCTAATTAATCCCATCAAATCTTCCATTTTTTAAGGAATGTTGTTTCACTTTGAAAAGGAATTAATTCTAATAACAAATGAGATTAACTTTTATTCATTTGCAGGGTCCCAGAGGATTCATAGGACCACGTGGATTTCCTGGTTTGCCAGGTCCTCCAGTAAGTGAAACTTTTATTTCAAAGCTTTACTAATACTTTTATTATTATTTTTGTTTAGTTTTTTTATTTTTATAATTTCTTTTATCGTTCCATTTGAGCATGTGGCTCTAAAGAGAATAAAACTTCGCTTTTTGACCATAGCTAATATTTGAATTTTTTTTATCTTAATTAAAAATTCCCATTTACAATTTTTCGGAAAATCAGTTACAACTATAATAAACATTTTTTTAAAAATCGGTTCCTTTTTTTGCATCTAACAAACGGGATTTCCAAGCCTTTTTTCAAAAATGCTTCCATTTTTTTTTCTTTTTATTGACCTAAGCATGGAGCAGTAAAAACAAAAAATTCAATTTCTTATACTTTAAAGAATTATGGAAAGTTTCAATCGATTTCAATTCACTGGTATTAAAAATTGTATATTCCCCAGTTCTGACGTCAAAAAAATTGTTGAGAAGTTAAATATGTCGATTTTAGACGAGCCTATTTTGAAAATTTATTAGACATTAACACTTTCCAATTTATTACTATCTTCCTTTTCTGGTGTTTTGTTTCTTTCCCTAGCCCGATAAAAAACACAAAAAAACTTATCTATACAAGTTTGGAGGTCAGCTATCAATTTGTAATAGCCACTCTGAAAAAAGTGAATTTGTTGACAATTCTTTAGAATCAATATTTTGTAATGTTAATAAAGGTGTAAAAATAATAGAACCGTATAAAACCAATTAACACTGCCTTTTTATCAACTTTGAATTGAATTAACAATTTTGTGTCTTAAATGATTAATAATTTCATCGCTTGATACTTTTTAATTTCTCTTGACATTAGCAATACAATAGTCAATTCCCTCCTCTTTAAAAACTTATTTGTTCCTTTTATGTTTAGTTACTGCTTAATTATAACATTGTGTATACCTTGTTTCAGCAATAAAAACGTATTAATCATTTTACTAATCTAAATACTAAAATAATAAAGATTCATTAAAAAGTTTGCCATAAATAATTTACTACTGATACCATAAATCATTTTTTTTTATTTTAGGGAATACCTGGTGCAGAGGGGTCTACTGGTCCAAAAGGAAAAGAGGTATCGTACAAATGGGTTTATAAATTATTTAAAAAATTGAAATATAATAATTTTAAACTCTTAAAGGATAATTACTGAACTTTCTAAAAATTTTTTCTCAAATTGATATGTGTAATTGACCTTTCAATCAAAAATTCACAAAAAATATAAAAATTCTGAAAATTTACGTAATTTTCTTAATGCCATAAAAATTACTTTGTGAAATACAATTCCTGCATCCCTTAAAATATTTTTAGAAACGAAAGCACTTTAATTTTAAAATAAATTAAATGACAATAAGCATTTGAATCATTTTAGAAAATATATTCTTTGATAACTCGATATTTTCTTCTTTTTCAGGGTCCTCCTGGTCAACCTGGACAACCAGGACAGACTGGTGCTGCAGGACCAATGGTATGTTTGTTGGAGATATTCTACCTTTTTCAATTCTAACACATTTTATTTTCACTAGAATGATATTACCATATTTAATTTTATAAATATGCAAAGAATCACTAAACAACCCTTTTTCTTCAACCCCTTTGCCCTATGAAAATGCCTTTTCTCTTCAATTTAAGCCACATTTCACGATACACATTTTTCACAAACAGGAGACATTCTGACGGGGAATTAGCCAGATTAGGCTTTCAGTTTCTTATCACAGTGAGGATTCAGGGATTGACAATCAAAGAACGGTGTATCATTTGAATTATGTTCCGGAAACAGACTTGACTTAGTCAAACAATAAAATGTTCTTTTAAATTTAAAGATAAACCAAAATAGTCTAACGAAGGATTTTTTGGGGATGAATAGAAGCAAAGATATCACACGACCTCGAATGCCTAGTAAGTATAAAAACGCGTAGTATTCAGGACTTTTTTTGAAGAAAGGGAACAAAAATAAATCTGTAGGTGCTAGATCAAGTGAATGCAATAGTGGCTACCTAGAGTTGAGCTAATAAGCTACGTATTCGGATCGTAGTATGTCAGCATGCATTGTAATGCGACAGACTCCAATTTTCATACCTATACATTGTGTACAAACATATTGGAAGCTTAGTAGAATTCGCCATTGATGGTTATGATTCCGATGTTAACTCTTGGTGGATTATATCGTTGCTGTCGAAAAATGCATTTAAGAATATCCGGATTCTGCACTACTATTAAGACTTTCTTTGGATATGGGCTACCATTCCAACCAGTAATAACATTCCATATCGTCTCCGGATTTTTCGGGTACTATTAGCTCCTAATTTACAGTGGCAATAAAGGTTGGAGACACATTCAATTGAAATTTCCAGCAGTGGGAATGCGTATGTCTTTCTGCTTGTTGATCAATCAGCGTGGAACAGCCTTATTGATCAACAACCTTTATGCTTGTTTATCTATCAGGATATTATTTAACCTTGGGTGCCTCATTATTTTGCAAACTGTCCTCACTCGGAAAACATCAAAAATAGTTAAAAGGTTGATAGAATGAAAAAAGCTGGCGAAATAAAAATTTAGAGCTTATTATTTTATGGTAGATTTTGGCATAACCTAATATGATTGCACGTTCTTTAGCAAAGACTCTTACATTTAGAAAAACGAATTTCGAACACACGAGTACGCAATAAATTTATTTCAAGCAATATTTGATTTATTAAAAAGAGATAAACACGCAAATTATCATAAAAAGAAGAAGCTGAATTCTTTTTAAATGGACATGAAAACAACTAGTTATAAAAATTGGCTAAACCTAAATTTTAAGGGGTGGGAGAATGGGAACTAATTGTGGGTTTGCGCTCATATGAATTTTAGGATTTTTCTTACAATCCAGAAATTTTCTAAAGTAATCAATGCCTATTAGTCGTACTGAATCATAGTACATGGGAAACTTTTAATTATGTTTTTCAACTTTTCTTTATAATAGTCTCAAATTCGATACAATATTAGGCTATAATTTAATTTTTTTTATCGTTTTTCAGCACTTTTGCAAGAACGAGGCATATTTCTCATTGCAAATTATAACTGATAAACATGACACGAACAGAACGCAAACATTGTATTCTAATATTTACATTATTGTAACGACTTTCTTATTTCTCAATAGCCACCTTTAGGGATCATCTGTCTGACCGTGAATAGGATTGGTTTATTTCCATTAAATCTCATATACATAATTTTGATATTAATAATTAACCAAAAAATGGTATTAAGCGTCAAATTGCCTTATGCATAATAACAAGGTTATTAAAAAAATTTACACTTTCTCTCTTTATTGTGTAAATGAACTATCTTAATATGGTCATAACTATGCAACATTAATGTTTCAAAAAAGTAGCTGTTCATTTCATCTATATTCTAAAATTCGATATATTATAATTTCAATTTCTTATATTTTATGTAACGCAAAATTCTTCATTAGTTTTCTATAATAGGAGAAAACCACTCGATGAAACATTTCATGAAATAATGAACATTATTTGAATGTTAGCGAGGCAATTCAATTAATTTTTGGAAATTAGTAAAACAAATTAAGAATTGCCAAAATATGCAAACAATCTGCACATCTTTTAAATTGATATCATTGAAAAGAAAAGTTTTTAAATTTTAAAAGAGTGTATTTTTGTACAATATGATTGCGAAAACTATTATGGAAAAATACCAAAATTTTGATAAAATCTTAATTACTTGTTATCAAAATTTAACAAAATGCTCCGAAGTGAAAATTCCTATTCTCTTAAGTGGGAATATATGCGTGCATACACCAAAGTTTGTAGTTGTGGATAAAATGATTTAGGTTATAGTACGTAAACAACCCCCCACCCCACCCCGATACACACCATTCTTATTAATAGAGATTTTGATGTTTAAAATTTTTATCTTTTCTATGGTTACAATTGTGTATAATTCGGATAAAACTGAATTTAAAAGAATCGATTCAGTTGAATAATCTATAAAATTACATCCCTTTTAGAAGGCATGCTTCATCGAGTCATTATCGAGAATTCAGACTGGAAAATTGAGTACGACTGTGATAAGCATCTAAACATAATTTCAACATACCCTGTTTCTTTTCAATATTTGAAAAAACATAACAGACAGGTGCTCATATTTAAAATATGGAGGATTATAATGATCTGGAAAATTTTAGAGAAATTCAAAACCAGTTTTAATTCTTATTTCTGTTTGTTCTGTTTTAATGATCCTCATATGATTAGAAAAAAAAATTAGACGAAGAACTATTACCTACAGGAAACCAAACTACAAACGAACGTCGATAACAAAACGTTTAAACTGGAGACACTTTAATTAAGTAATTTCATACATAGTCTTATCGATTGTATCGAATAGACCTCGTTAAATAAGAAGTAAAATACACCTGGCTTTAGGCATTATAAAGCTGAAATAAAAATTTCTGTTTCACTGCACTGTGTATATGTAAATGCAAAATATTCGCAATGTTTTTTCTGGTTTTTATGTTATTTCTTTTTTTAAATGATGCGGGACCAAAAACCTTCATAAATGGTGTCCAAAGAAATCAGTAAATTTCATTAAAAAAAATTTGGTCAGTTATATTTTTAAAAGTTTCTAAATATTTTCAGCAATATGTTAGTAATGATGAAATTGAAGCAGTTCTCTTAAAAACATTTTCAGAGCGTCCAAGTCATCAGTATGCCGTTATTTAAAAATAACATTTGTTCTTATTCCTTTCTTAAGTAACTTGAAATTCTACAACAAATAATATATATTTCAAATTTCAAAATTTTAATTTTTTTCCATATTTAGGCATTTAACATGGTTATAATTTTCAATTGCTTTTTAAAGTATTATATTTTTGGATCATTTTGATATGACAATCGTTTTGTAATTTGTTTATAGTGGTATTTATTTAAAAAATGGTTTTATTTAAATTGTGCTGGTAATATAGCTATTTCCAATTTATCTTTAGAATTTTGGTAGCATAATTTTAAAGATAAGTAACATTTTAAATTAGTAATACATAATAAAAATATGTTTAAAGGGTTTAAAATCTTTTTATTATTCTTTTCTCTATCTCTATCTCGAAAATTGCTCTATGAGACTGTATTGCATTTACTATAAATATATAACTATTAACTGTATCATAACTGGAAACTGACTTGCATGATTGTGTTTTAAAAATACCAAAGTAATTTCTTGATTCCTTTTTAAGCGAAAGAAAATCAATGATATATGTCCTTATTTATGAGACTGATATTTTTCTTTTACTATTCTTTCAAAACTCATGTTTCAGAAGTGGCTATGTTTGGAAAGTTTCTATATACATTCTGAATATTATGACTTGTATTTTCGTACTAAATAAGAGCTTTTGGACTTAGCTTAGGCATTACCAGCCATTCTATTTTTTTCCAAACATTATCGATCCTTGGAAAGGCATGTTCGGATGTTTATGGTATGTAAATATCAACTTTTGCGTCAGTCGCTGTCTATTTTTCGTGTATTCACATACGGTGAACTTTTTTCGGAAACATTTATAGCTAGTTTTGTTTAAAAGTAGAAATTAGCTATACTTATAGCTATACTATTAGGTCAAAACATGATATTTATATTCTTGTATACATTAAGGTGCCCTGTTTTATCCATTTATTAAGAAAAATACAATAAAACGAGTGGTTACATAAATTATATGAAAATAGCTTATTTTTCGCAGGAAATGTTCTAAAAAACTGCGCGCATGAATAATATTAAATTGTATATATCTTCGATATATCTGAAGCTATCGTTTTTTATTGCAAATGCATTGTTGCTTTTTTTGGATCAGCGTGAAAGGTTGAAAACATTCTTAAGAAAATTATGAATGTTTTCTTCAAAATTATGCATTGATTATCCCAAGTATTTAAACACATATACAGAGAGTTCATTCTCTCTACATATTTTAGATGTATAGGCATATAAGTTCAATTGGAAATATGCCTTAAAAGGCATAAATAATCTTATTTTATAATGTTTAATTCCATATGTAACATTGAAAAACTATGAAATATTAATTTTAATATATTCTACTATCCTATTCCTGTCAGATTAATAAAATATTGTTGAACACCATTATTTAAAACAGAAAAAGCCCCATCTGCGTGCGATTAAAACTGATTAAGTAGTGAGATTTTGAATCTTCTTATTTTAAACGAATCAATTGTTATGTCTAGCAAGTAATTCGCTTTGATTGGCGGATTTCCCTGTCTTCTGATTCCCAATTTTTCATAAAATAATTATATTAAAAACTTAAAGTTGTGATAAGTTTTAATTTTAAATTAGTTGAATTTTCTTAGTTTAAAACGTTAGATTATCAAGAATTTCTTCTAATAATAAAGGTGAATATATATTTGTATGGTGATACTCTACATGACAAATAGTTAGATGACAAATATCAAATTTGGCACACGTATATACCTTGAAAAACGGGAAATTGGAATGTGCACCTCTGAATGATTTTTAGAAATTATAATTATAATTTAAATGGATTAAAAAAATAAAATTTTTGCGGTTTTTCTGGCATAATTTCTGGATTATTATTACACAAAAAGTAAATTTTATACCATTTCAAAAGTTCAATTTTTTTATTATATTGATCTAATGATCATACAATTTTCAATTAAATTTGCACAATCTTGAAAAATATTTTTTGGTTTAATTTTTACGGGTAGATTACATTGTTACTTTTAAATTGAAATGATTTGAATTGCTTTAGTAAATATTTAATAGCATAATATTCTCCCAACATTGAGAAACAAAAAATGAATTCCATTTAATACCTGTGTAGTTTATAAGATAAATTAAAACCAATATTACAATACTCAGAAATTTAAAAGATTGATGAATAGAACATTTATGTTTTTAATAGCGCTAGATATCAGGCGACTAATTTCCATTAGCAAGATTCACGCATATAGTGAAAGGAACATATGCAAGACAATTAAAGTAACATGACTTTAATATACTGATAACTGATGTAATCATGGATATGAAAATATATTGAAATTATTTAACTGCAATTAAATATTACCAATATCTCAGGCAGACTAGCTGGTAGTCAAAGGCGATTAATATTTTAATGAATATATTAATGGGACAGGAGAACTATATAAATATGTAGATTTTATAAATGTCAAACAAACATTTTAAACATAAGTAGATTTAATAATTTTTTTCATTTCAGTCAATAAATTA
Source organism: Argiope argentata (assembly GCA_026289955.1). NCBI lineage: Eukaryota > Metazoa > Arthropoda > Arachnida > Araneae > Araneidae > Argiope > Argiope argentata. Next base: position 1,905,805 of record JAOUZG010008838.1, on the reverse strand, counting down.
AATTTATTGACCGAAAGAGGATAAAAAGAAATTCTAATATATTTTAATAGTTTACTTCAATTTGAAACTATGTGTCTAATAGTTTATATCTAAGGCTTAGATATTAGCTATTGGGCCAAAATTGAATTAAATATTCTCTATAGATAATTACAGACGTTTTTATAAGTCACACATAGAGTATCATATTTCAGTTATAAAAGACATTTAAGAAAGAAACCAGATGGGTGAACACATTATTAATATTTTAATTGCTACCTGTATTGCATTCAGTATTCGGTTCTAGAAATCCTTGAACTCCGCATTTCTATAATACTAAGCATTTAGTCTTCTCTAAAATTCTTAGGTGATAATTATATTTATAAATTGAGAAAAAAATATTAGAATTTTAGAATTTTTTTTATTAATTTAAAAGTGTTAATTATAATTTTTAAAATTGTTTATCCTATTCTTATTTATTTCAAATGAAATATTTATGGAAATATCACTTTTTGAATGATTTATATAGAATGACGAAATTGAGTAATCTAATTAATCAGATAAAAATACAACTAAGTTTCCAGATAATGAGTTTTTTAATGATAATTTTCAATTCTTGCAAAAAAATCAGTTTTATAAACATTTGTTTAAAGTATAGCATGTCTTAAATATTATTGAAGCAAATATTAAAACAAATAAATTATGCTGAAAAAATGTTGCTTATAGTATTCTTAGCACTTTTTGAAATTAGGTAATAATTTTCTTTATATATATATCACTCAAGTTCAAGTAAGTTTTTTAAACTTGTAGGGGGTAACATTTGATGCTAATACAGTGTTTCAATTATTAATTCATTAATTTTTCTATTAATTAATTAAAAATTATCTTTCTCGCCAAAAATCTTTATTTTCCAACTGTCAAGTGCAGCTACCGCTACTGTTAAGCCACTTAATTAGTTTTAACTTCTGTATTTAGTTTTATTTGTATGGCAACAGTTTTGATTGTTTGATTTTATAATTTTTCGAATAAAGATGTTGTGCCGTTTTTAACTATGGAGTCAGTTTGGATGATTTAAGGAAATGTATAGACAAAATGAGAATCATTTAATGTCATAACTAACACCAACAGCAGAATAAGTAACGTATTCAGTTTGTCCCCCCCCCCCACAGGCACACTAATTAGGTTAAGCTTAACATGTTTTCGGCCGATTATTTCAAACGATTCTGTTTATTTTTTTAATGCAATGAATCATTTAAATGTAAACATTGTTAACTGATCGATTTTTTCTGATTCATTTTGAAGTAATTTCGAATTAAAATAATTCAGAATACAGAAAATTAAAAGTTTCTAATCTGTATTGCATTACCCGAACTGCTATAGAAAATTCATTCATTTACGTTGCCTCCAATGGTGTTGAAAATTCAACTCCAATTGAGTGCGTTCTGAGTATGTTCTGCTTTATTTTCAAAGGATACGAACTTGATTTTATTTTGGAAGCGTATATTTTTTCGATCAATTATTTATATTATTTGTAATTATTTAATAGAAAGTAACTAAAAATAAAAATTTTCCTTCTTCACCTAAGTAGGAATTGACTTAATTATTTTTTATATTACTTGTTCTGTAATAAGTTTCTACGATCGTTAAAACAATATTAATTTTCTATTACATTTCGAAGTATGTATTAAAATAACTGTATATTAAAAGAGGAAAATTAAAATTACACTCTCTGAAAACTAAATAATAAAGGCTTACAGTCTAATTATAGTAATGACATTAATGAAATTTTAATAAAAAGTATATGCATCATGTAGTACTGTCAAAAATAAACCTTTTTATTCCCCACTGAAGGAAATTACAATAAAATTGAACTCGCTTCATGTTGTTGTCTGCATAATTAATATAACTGCTGAAATTATGGTTGTTTTCATTTCTAAAATTATATTTATTTCTAGGGCCCGCCGGGACCTCAAGGGCCATTAGGGCCACAAGGACTCACCGTATGTATTTTCTTCACATTTTGTAATTTAGATAGCTGTTAGCATATTTTAGATAATCTAGAGTTTTTCGTAACTTAGATTATTAGATCGCCTATTTTAGATTTGTATATTAATATCTGTGTTTATTATAAATAAAAGAGAACTGAATAATAAATTCAATTAAATAAAGTTTAATTTTTAAAAATATTCTAAGTTGAATGAAATACAATAAAATAAATTCAAATCTGAAGTTAAAAAAATCGTATAATAATTATAATTTTAGAATTTTGAAAGGTATCATTTCTTTTGTCGACTGCTGTTATATATATATATATATATATATATGATATTTCACGATTATTTTTAAATCAATTAAATCAATGAGAGATACTTCCAACAAATTTCGAAAAATGTAATATCACAAGTCTTGAAAATTAAATATTTTTGTAATATCTATTTTTATGTTTATGGACAAAAGACTTTACAGCGAAAGTCAATTTTGCAATTAAAAAATTACTGAGCATTTCAATTGCAAATAAATATTACATTCGCTATTACAGAATAAATTTTAAATAATATATTAAAATTAAAGGAAAACTTAAACTGAAATAAAATTTATGTCAAGTTTTAAATAATTTATACAGAAAAACCCGAATTTTTAAATGTTTAAAGTATTACAGGAACTATTCTTATATAATAATATACGAATAAAGAGTTGATTAATTTTTAATTTATTACATTCATGTTAACATTTTAAAATAAAAAACCTTTCTTTGTGAGCTCTACTATTTAAAAATTAATTAAATGCTAAAGTTCCTAATACCCAATTGGGCTCTCTATACAATATTATACAGATAGTACGCCAGTTTAAAAGTACTCTCATGCCGAAAAGATAGTTTCTTGTTTCTCTTAAATATTGATGGTTCAACAAATAAAATTCTATTTCAATCGCATTCTAATCACCCATATTTGAAAATTTAATTTTAATTCTTTGATAAATTATATTTATAAAATAAATATGACTCTTATGAAATAAACTAGCATTATAGAGGTAATTTGATTTTGCTTACTTATTTTTCAAACCTTTATTAAAGCTTTTTAAAATGCTCGTAGTAGCATATATGCATTTTTTAAATTTTTCTAAAGGAAAAACTATTTTTATTCCCTTCTTCCCTTTCTCATTGTACTGAGAAGGAGACTTAGTCCTTTTTTATTTTCAGTCTCAATATTAAAACCTTTTTTGTGGCCTATTATACCCTTTGTTTTATTTTTGTATTAAACTGTGGAATTTCAAATTCCTATCTTAAGTATCCTTAGAAGCTCAAATATAACTATTTATTATTAATAGTTAACAAAATTCATAAAGAATCACAAGCAGCAAAATATTTTCTGCACTATTTTCCCTTATTATAATTTTAAATCAAAAATATAACTTTTCTAAAATTTATTTTTCAATTTAAGGATTTTCTCCAGCATTTAATGGAAAAACATTATCAAAATTTCAAGCTGGAAGAATAAAGATTATGTCTTGAGAAATAAATGTGGTATTTGTATTCTGATATATGATGAACTCATTCATATATTAATGGAATAAGAGAAGCAATCAATTGTATATTTTAGGTATATATTTCGAAAAGAATATTTTTGACTAAATCTTTTTAATGTTCAAATGTCATGATTTGATGCTAAGATATGAGAGACAACTGACTAAAATAAATAAATAAAAATATTTTTTGAAAAAAAAATCAGAAAAATTTGAATTTTAGTTCATAGACTTCATGTTTTCGTACATTTCAAAATATTAATAAAATATAATTATTGTAGTAAATTATGTATCTCTTTCCTTGATAATAGTCTGTCATAAAAACGTTAATGTATAATAAAGTGTAGAAGAGTGTATAAAATTTTATTCATAGATTAGCAGAATAATTTATCGCAATAATTTTTCATTCAGGGTCCTCGTGGCAAACCCGGACTTCCTGGTTTAGCTGGAGCTGATGGACTCCCAGTAAGTAGATTTATTTATACAACACACTATCCTAATTTTTATGGTTTCAGTGATGAAATTATTAATTCTTGTTTAAAATAAATTGTATTGATTACAAAATTTATTCGTTCTGATTTGAATTATTGGTAATAACAAAAAACAAAACTTTAATTTAGATTTAAAAATTATGCTATATTTTAAAACTTATTAAAAATTATAAAAATTGTAAAAGATACACTTATAATCATAATAGTTTTGTCTTCAATTAATCCTTCATAAATCAATCAATCATAAAGGGAATATCTCCTCTCTCCTGCAGTGTAAGAAATGAATTTAATTATTGATCCGTATGAATAGTAAACATCGACTCTGTGAACATAAAAGCTCCGAAGCATAATACTTCCCTTTATGAACGGTTTATATGCTAATCCGGACATAGAGGCACAATCCATCGTGGACAATAAGCACGCTAACCAAACAATGCACCAGTCGTCAACGCTTCTATCATAGCGAGAACCTGCTAATCGCTGAGGCAACCCATTTTCTAAGTATTCAACATCGTCATGAACACGTCCTCTCCCTATCAGGAATTTTAAAACAGCCTAAACTTGCTTGGCTGTGCAATTATTGCCTTGTAAATAAATACTAATTTGTTTCGTTACAAAAGAAAATGCATATTTACAAATGCTATTTATGCATAAAGATTTTAGAAAGAAAAATAAATAATCGCCAGAGCTTTCACTATTTCATAAATTATAACTGGGGATATTTTTCTCGTCATTAACTACCAAAAAAATAAGGAATTAAAACTTAACATTAAAAAAAACTGGGTCTACTAGATTCGTAAAATCACTGCTTTCACTTGTAGTGGATGTAAAGTGTGAAAACAATCACCAGGTCTCGATAACGAACGACGACTTTTATTAAACGTGAAGACTCTAATACACAAACGACAAATATACATTCGAGACGAACACAAAACACACACATCTGCACATTACAACAAATAGTAGTTTACAAGTAGTCGGCAGTAAAACAATCGGCAGAAAAACAACCACAGCACACAAATTGGTAAGACAGAATTCAGTAGGAAGATGAAATCGTACTAGTTACTCTCTGCGGTCCCTCCAAGCGCTTGCGATTCTCCACTGTCTCGCCTTCAATTGCGGACTCACTACTACACAACTGATTACTCCACACACAACTCGACGCTGCTTCTGTAATAAGCACCAGGACTCGGCACACAGCTCAATTCAGCAAACACTTGAGCTCCACTCCACGCTTGTGCTTCATCGGACTTATCCAACTATTCCGCCGTTGACTCGCTATGTGGCTCCTCTAGATAACTCGATACATGACTGTCTTCGGTTAGAGATTGCCATCCTTTTATCCTGGAGTGAAAATTCCAGAGAAAATTCTGGAACAAGCAGAAATATCTCGGTTCTTATTGGCTATATCATCCCAAATTCTGGAAGATTCCAATATTATACATTTCGCCGCCTAATGTGTATCAAGTTTGTGGCTAAGGCCTGAGATTACTGATTCAGTATCCGATCGGCATCGAATAGAGCTGATCGTAAAACGGTCTTTTTAGTGGTTAAATTAACCGGTTTAAACTGGTTAATGATTTAAATTACTTAAGGCAAATAATCACTTAAAAATAATATAGTTCTCATATGATAACTTGACCATATCATTTGCGCCCGTAGATTTCATTTTTTTATAATTTATACTCATTTTTATTATTTACTTTAAAATTCTTTTTGACTACTTAATAATTTATTAGTAGCTGTGCTTGAGTAACTTAATTTTTCTTATAAAATTTTTAGGGTCCAGGAGGTGTACCTGGTATTCCTGGAGCGAAAGGAGATCCTGTAAGTGTAACCCTATGATTTTGTTTAAGATTGAAGCCGATAGTAATAATATTCTTAGAAATTCATAAAAAGATCATGCAACTCACACAGTATATCTTAGTTTTGTAAAGACGTGTGTGTGCGTGAGCCGCGTATCTACGTTGACTAAGATTTTTTTAAAAATTTCCATAGGATTTTTTTCTTATTTAAAACATTCTATTTTATTACTTAATATATCCTCATCAAAATACCATATATAGACCCATCAGGTTATTGCTATGTTCAACTAATATTAACGAAAGCTCATCTCAATATGAAAACGTGCTACTAAATAGCATTTTAAAAGCACAGCGTGGTAATGTTCGCTTGTATTCTTTAAGTTGTACATTGTTAGAGTGTCGATTTATCACAATGCCTCTGATGCTTTAACTTTTATTTTAGCCTAAATTTTAAATAAATGATGTTTTTTTTATGGTAACATTTTGATATTAAAAAAAGTAATAAAATCCAATCCACAGATACTTTATGCATCTCTATTGGATTTGTATTTACGGAAGAGAGATATTGATAGCAGAAATATAGAGTGAAATAATAAAGTTGTGTTGACATAATCACAGAAGCTATTGAAATAATTTAAATTACTTAATTTAATTTTTTAAACTTGGATTTAAATAAACAAAGAATTTTATCATGAATTAAGTATATTATATCAGATATAGATAACAAATTTGATTCCCTTAACATATCTTTGATCCACGTTACTTATTCATCATTATGGGGTTTGACATAGTCGATAAGTTGGAATATCGATAACAGAAATGACAATGGCATATGGGAATCCTATATACTGAAGTGTACTGCTACAATGCTGAACCAACTGAAAATTTTCCTTAGTGCATCTCTCTGTACTATATGATAACAAGTTTTGTTGTTAATAATTTTGTGATGTATTTATAATTTTGTTTCATGAAATTTATTATTTCCTTTTTTCAAGGGAGGATCGGGTCCACAAGGTCCAATGGGATTTCCAGGACAACGAGGTGTTAAGGTAATTTTATCATATATTCTTTAACTAGGTGTTTTTAAGTATGCTTTTATGTAAATGATAACAATTATATCACTATTGCGAGAAATAACTATATGTGTAAAAAGCAGGAAGTATTATCATTGGTTAGATAACTATGCATCTACATGATTTGAAATATTTTATTATAATAGAAAAATTGATCAAAATACGTAAAAGAAAAATATTTTTTTTGAATTATTTAGTTGTTTAAGTATTTTTAAAGAAATAAATTAAACAAGGAGTCGGCTTTTTTTCTTTGAATATAAGTGATGATAGTTTTACACGAATTGTAATTATTCTGTATATATTAACGCATTTAAAAAGGTCGATCAATGTTTAACTCTCGTTTCTCACTTTAAAATATTACGACGTTTTTTTAAAAAATTCTTAGCTGGGAACGAAGAGTTAAAGGTTTCATTCCTGAATAATGCTTAGTTCTATTTAATAAATATGATAGAAATATCTTCTTTTTAAAAATGAAATAAAATTCTATTAATCCTATTTAACGTGCATTTTCTCATGCAATTTAATGATTTTTCTTTTTTTTTTCTGGGCGAAGTTTCGGGTGGCTCGTCCGAATTTACATCATTATTAATCTTTGCCATTTTTATCTTTATCTGTTTTAATTAAGAGAACAAAATGTTGTAGATTAATAATTTTTTAAAAATTTATAATTTCAATAATATTGATAAAAAACAGAAATCGACTTTATACATTATTTTTATATTTCAGGGAGATCAAGGTGTTAGAGGACCATCTGGAGAAAAGGGAGAAAAGGTAAGATTAATCTATATTTATATAATGGATTTTTTTTGCATTCAGAATTAATAAAGTATTTTTTAATGCAGTTAAAATTACATAAAACACTATACATTTTTTACAGGGGTCGAGGGGTAATGATGGTCAAAAAGGAGATTATGGACCTAAAGGAGATCAAGGCGTTCCTGGTCCAGATGGAACTCCGGGTATTGAAGGTCCCGAGGGTCCAAAGGTAAGATCAAATAGAATTTAAAAGAAAAACCCCTCTATCGATTATGTTAAAGTTACACTAGATTTTGAAATATTTTGCTCACCAACTGAAAAGCTTCGTTCTGTCAAATTATAAATAAGATTAAAATTGAAACTACTTGTTTGAAAAATAGAAAGTTTATTACTCTTTTAAATTTCAATGCTTGTTTAACTATTAAGTTTGTTGTAGACTGTTATAGATTATGCCAAAATTGTAATTTTTTCTTTGGATTTTGCTGTATTGTCATGTATATTCATTGCCGAGTAAAAGAAACATTTTAGAGATTTATTACTTTGCCTTTATATAAGATGTATAGCTTTATCTCTTTTTATGATTTTTTTCATGTTTTTTAAAGCTTTTTGAATGAATTTCAGGGATTTTACTTCATGTATAATTTCTCTTCATAAGTCAAATTGATATAAACTGATGAATATTATTTTTAAGGACTGATGCTTCCAAATATTTTGTTTACATATCTTGCTTAATGTATTTTTTAACTCAATTTCATCTTCTATTAAAAGTTTTTATTGTTTAATAATAACTCTATACATAACATTAATTGTTTCTAAAAAGCAATTTTTGTTTCTAAAAAGTAAGCGCGATTTATATGGTAGTAAAAAAACAGGATTTACGAAGAGTTTTAAAAACCTTTGATTTCAAAGGTATAAACAAAATTCAAAATTCTTTATTTCCAACAATAGAAGTTGGTTGATAAAATTTTATAAAAATGCTTGCACGATGCTGATATATTCATGTTTTTTTCTATATTTAGGGATTTGAAGGTCCAAGGGGTGAAATGGGTCCTCCTGGTCCGACTGGTGAGAAGGTATATTAAAAACAGATTTTCACTTTTTAAAAATTATTAAACTTTTATCTATGTGATTAAATTAAAATTAGAAAACTACGTTGTACTATTTCAATTCAATATATCCAATTTAAAAAGATTTGTATTTTTACTATAAATTGTTCATTTGAACAATAACAATATATGCTATAAATATTCTAATTAATTTTATTGCAGGGTAAAATAGGAATCCCCGGATTCCCAGGTTATCCTGGTCACCCTGGAATAAAGGTGAGTGGATATATATAAAAATACTTCAATAAATTAAAATGAAAGTAACCGACTGCAAGCCTAAGCTTGCTGATTGTCTAAGGAATCTTGATATCATGTCTCCTCAAAGTCTTGATGCCTCAATAATAGCATGACTATTATGATTAGTTACAAAATGACTAGCAACCTCTCCCGAAAAGGGATTTCTCTTCATCTAAAAAATAGCAAATGCAACGATTTCACTCTCACTGTGCAAGAAATCGATAACCGAACGATTTCTTATGCACATATTTGAGGTGCCCAATAAAAAAATTTATTACCAAAGATGAAATTTTCTTTATTTTGTTAGTTGCAGAATTGATTTTGAGTTTTCTCTAATATATATATGATATTGAGTTCTACTCTTTTAGTTTCTTACTGATTCCATAATATCAAACCAGTTTCAGCTAAATATTTTCCAGTCTAAATTTCAGCTGACAGTTTTATGGGTTTTACTGAAATCCTGATTGAAAATCAATTCAGTCACTTGATATGTTAGTTTCAATCCTTACAAAATCCTCTCCTTTGGAGTATATTGTTTTTTAAGTACTTCTTTCCTTTATCAGCTTTGTGAATTTTCATGTTCTAGCATTTTATATCTTTGATTTAAGAGATAACAAAATTTCATTATTTGAAAGAATTATCTTTGGAATGTTTTGGTACAAATGTATTATTAATCATTTTTACTTCCTATGCCATCAATCCCAGAATGCTGAGACAATTTTTGGTAACTTCTCGTATTTTATAATTATATTATTTATTTTTTATTAAAAAAATTAACTTTAATATTCAGAAGTTTTAATGGATCTTTTTCATACGCTGCAACAATAAATAGATATGATAAAAGCAATTCCAAAATATACAGAACACTTTTAATTGTATTTAAAGCAATATCTGAGTTACAGTATCATATAAAGTTGTTTAAGCGCAAATATGCATTAGATTTAACTTAATTTTCAATATTTTTATTCACCTGAAAATTATTGAATGTCATACATAATAATCATTAATGTCATACATAATACCTACAAAGAATTGATGGTGATGATTCATACAATCTAATTTTTAAATAGTTCAATGTCATACTTATTTGCATTTATATATCGCCTGAAAATGAAAGGAAAATGGAAATTTCTATGAGAATTAATTAAAAAGAGATTTGTAATTCCTAGCTATTTTCCAGTTTGAGAAAAAACTCTTGATAGCCAATAATATTTACAGAGAAGTTGCCGAATCCGAATTACATTGTGTGCAATAGGCCTGAAATTATTATTTGATTTACGGGAGTAGGGCCAAATCCCTTACAATAAAAACTCTGATCATCTTTACAACATAACTTTTTAACCGTGACATTATACATGTCGTTGTATGTTTTTGTAATAAAATTGTTAAATTACCATCCCCATGTTGACATAATTTTAGCAATGTTAAATGATTTTACCCAAATGGACGTATATTTTAAGATTGTCAAGAGACTTCACCCAAGCCGACGGAGCATTTCGTAATAAAACTGTTACGTGACTTAACCCAAGTCGATGTAGTCACTTATAGGGTGTAGCGACTAAAAAGAATGCTGTCATTAGTATTCAAGAGGTCCTCAGCATCCTAATCTTCTGAACAGCACACGATAGGACGAAAAAATATAGTGATATTATATTCAAGCTCTAGAAACAGAAGAAAAGGAAAATACTTGTTTATAAATGCATATGTGAAGAACAAAACTTTTTAAAAACTTAAAGCATGATGTATAAAATAATCAAGTCAATTGGGACAAAAACAATACAGGCCAGTGATATGAGTATATATTATAAGCATTCAGTGATCTAAATGCATATGTTGTAACTAAAGGATGCAACCATAGGATAAATTTGTCATACATTAATATTGATCAATCCAATAATTTTTTTAAAAAAAAATTAATATTATTGCATACATTAACTACACATTATTCATTTTGTTCTAAGCAATGGTAATATGATTATTAAAATTTTCTCTCCTATGGCAAACAGTTATTAACAGCTACAATTTTTTTAATATAATAATTTAATAATTTTAACAATTTTGCCTTTTTTGGGCTTTAAGATAGGATTTACACTCATTTGCTGCCTCTAATTGTATTGCTACTATGGAGGATAGCTATCCAACTGATTCAGAAATTCGAAAGAACAAAAGAAATTGAAAAAAAGATAAAATGTCATCACATCATGAATGTTTATTAGTCATTGCTTTATGAGACAGTCACTGCGAATGTTAATTATTCATTAATTCAAATTTGCAACAGTTCCTGTTTAAAATATAACGAAGTTTTTTTAAAATGATGTACAAAAAATTTGTAATACGATAATTATTTGTTGTAAAATCAAGAAACCCATTTGGAAGGAAAAAAAAGCCCTCTATGCTAAATATATTAGTTAAATCAAGATCGACTATTTAATCGATTTATTAGAATTAGATAATAAAATTAACGATTTTCATACAATCATTATTAGAATAACATTAAAATTATTTTAATAATAAAAATGAATTAAGAAAGAAATTAAAATAAATTTATTTCATAATTTTTTTTGAAACTGAATTTATGCGCTATATATGTATATATTTCCTTTTTAGGGAGAGAAAGGGTTTTGGGGCAAACCTGGAAAGAAAGGTGAGAAAGGTGAGAGGGTAAGTAATTATAAGTATTAAATAACTTGAAACTTTATTAATCACAACTTACATAATAAAAAACTGAAATTACAAATTAGTAATTCAATCTATAAAATTATTTTTCATTCATTTGTCTCTTCGTAGGGTCATACTGGACTACAAGGTGATAGAGGACCCCAGGGTCCCAGGGTGAGTTAAAAGTTTATTCAATTCCTACTATTAGGTATTACTGCTATTACTATTACTTAACGATCTTACTACTATTAGTATTTTATTAACGATTTCCAATCGTTAATAAAATACTTTCTATTCCTGCGATCAAGTTCAAATAAACTTTTTAAAACTTATAGTGGATGACACTCGATGTTAATAAAATTTCTTTAATTATTACTTCATTGGTTTTTATAATAGTTGTAACTGTTGGGTCGGGATAGCCTGGTTGGCAGGACGTTGGATTCTTATCTCTTGTGCTGCGAGTTCGAACCGGGTAACAAAGTTCTCCATGTTGGGAGTTATACCACTGGGGGGTACCGAGTCAAAGGTGCTCATTATTCGGCTGCTCAGGGGTCCCTACCCTTAGGAGCTACTGCCCCCTCCTTCCATTGTAAAGCGGAACATGAAAACAAAAATTGTAATTATTTAATAAAAAGAACTAAAATAAAAATTTTCCTGACTTCTTAAATGTTTCCTAACATCCAAAATAGAATATATATATATATATATATATATATATATATATAATGAAAAACACATTTAAATAATTTGCTGAGAATAAATAGCAGAGTCGTGGCCGAAATCATGGAGAATACAGGTTGAATTTTTAGTTCTTTTTATTCCATTACGGGAGCAGGCATTATTTGCAAGCGAAAGCGACGAGCTCAACACAGAACGACACAACACGGAATTGACGAAAGCTAAGTGTACAAAAAAGGGGCGGGAAAATCCCTGGTCTTAAATACCAAGACTTTGATAGGGATAAATATTTTTTATAGAGCTTATAAACTTGGATTTCAGTGGGGATTACCATGTTTCACGCATAAGAGGTAAGGGAAACACAGGGATCTTTTTAAAAGTATTTTGCTTAGGTCAGCAATTTTCATCTCTCCCACGGAGTGTGAGAAAGTAACAGGCGTTTAGCTGTCTCAGCAATTTTATACAGCTTCTCTTGAATTAATTGACTAGAGCGAGTGAAATGGATCATGAAATAAGAGAATATTTTAGAATGATATTACTATGGGCTAAATTAAGATAGGGCTTTGGAAATTAATTATGGTTAAAATTAAGAGTTTAAAGATATCATTATATATATATATATATATATATATATATATATATATATATATATATCTCTTTTTTTTCTGCATCATAACTAAATAGCCCAAACACCAATGCGGTCAAGACTATTTTTTTTAAAAAATCTTTTTTATTTTTGTAAATTTTAATAGAATAATTACTATTCTTTTTAATTATTGATGAATTTACGTGTCATTTTGTTCTATTATTAGGTCAATATGTATTAATAACAACTATTATATATTGATTAATAGTTATCAATACATTAAAAACATGAATTTCCTCCATTCTTGTTTACTTGACTATCTTATTTTGCTTTATGAACAATTCAATTCACATTTATCTTGCGTGATAAAATATCTATCCGATGTTTCTTATGTAAATTTAATAGTGATATTGATTGATTGATTTCCCTACACTTTATTTTCGTCAAATAATAAATAGTGACCTCCATTAACAACTAAAACTAAACTACATTTTAGTTAATTAAATAGTAATTAACGGTTACCTTTTACACCCCCTACGTAATTTTTAAATTTATTCAAAAATGTATTCAAGAATTGTTTAGTATTTACCTGTTTTACCTTTTATCAGATCAGTAATAAAGGAAAATGATTTAATTAGAACTTATGTATGTGGGAATCTAACAAAATCTGCCAAAAATATTAGACCCTTCAGATAGCGAATATTTAGTGGCGTGATGTCTAGGAGTTTTTTAATATTTACGGGTTAGTTTCTAAACCAATATTAAAATAATGAAAGCGAAGGATGAAGAGACTTCTTAAAAAAATATAAAAAATATTTAAAGTTAAAGGGAAAAATTTACAGGGGGGAGTATTTACAAAGAAATATTAAATGGATTAAAACATGGAGATATTAAACAAACAGAGTTAGATTATTTCCTCTTGGAGGACGTTAGAAATGAAAAAAAGGCATTATGGGACTGAAAACATCTTACTGCTTAGCTTTGCGAACGGGAAACGCAAAAGCTCGAAACGTCTTTATCGTGCATTGGTTAGTAGGCCTCTACCTGAACATTAATTGTGACAGTTTTTCAAAAGATCGATAGATGACGTTGTTCTAGAATGTTGTATGAATTAAAATTATCGGCCTCTGGGAAATGATCCAACTTTTTACAATCCTCACTTTGATTTACGTCTACAATCGGACGTTGATAAAAGAAAAATGAAAGCTAAAATAATTGTTTAACAAAATAGCTCCGTGAGATATCTTACATGTATAATGTTTTGAAATCTCCAATATCCTGTTATAATTCTAAGAATTTGTTTTTCAGGGCAATCGTGGTGTTCGCGGAAGGCAAGGTAAACCTGGGCCACCTGGAGACAAGGTAATGTATTAGGATTATGAATATTTGAATGCTTTTAAACCAATCACATAACATACGATTTTCTTTTATTTCTAATGCATTACCATTAATATGGGAATCAATTTTGAAACCTATAAGTTCAATAATTTTTTTAATTAGTTTCATCTCGCTATTACATTTTTTCAAAGTTGTTTCAAAAAGTAAATTTGGCGAGTACTTTTAGTCTACATATTCTACATTATTTTAAATTGGCAATTCAAGATCTCAAATTTCTTGGAAATTTTATTCAGGTGACTTTTTTAAACTAAATCTTTTGTATTTTCCATAATAGGATTTTATGTATGAAAAAATTATTTCGTTTATTGAAAAGGGATAGTTAAACTTCTTATAAATGCAGGCTTTAAATAAATAATTCAGAGTATTCTTACCCGAAACTATATGCAATATTTTTAATTTGTTGCAAACAGTTGCCTGGAAAGAATTTATAAAGAGTTAAAATTAATATAGAATGCAGGACATCTAAAAAATTAAATCATTAACCCCCTAAACAAACAAATGAAAAAAAAAACATACCATTATTTCCTGTATCTCTGCATTTTTTCAATCGAAAATTCTTTAATCCCATTCAAAGGAAATATTTATTAGAAAAATTTTCATCATGAGAATGTTGCAAAAAATAATAAAATTATTTATAATTCTATAGTTAAAAATGTATTTCCCCTCCAAAAAGCTTATTTAATTTGTTTATTTGTAACGATTTCATGATTATAAACAATAACAAAAATTAAAGCATGGAAGTTACATTTTTTATATTTCTAAGACAGAATTTTTTTATAAAACCAAAAAGATTACCATTTTTTTTCAATGTTTATAACATTATTTTTAGCCAAATTATCATTTTTCTATTGAAATTGTTATTCTCAAGCTAAATAAATTTTGACAGGGGAGCACAGGAGAACCAGGCTCACCTGGGCCTCAAGGCGAAAGAGGACCGCAAGGTATTCAAGGACAAAGAGGTTTCGCTGGCCCACCAGGGCCACAGGTATACATATTTTCTTGAGTTTGGGGAGGGGCTTCATACCTCAGCCCCTCTTGGTTCAACATTCAATACAAAGCATTTGAAAAGTGATTTAAATGAAGAGTGTTTTTTTTTTATTTCATGTTGATTTAGATGCTTTGAGCTTTAAAAATATTTTTATTCTAGGGTGCTAGAGGGAAAGACGGAGGACCAGGAATGCCAGGAGAAAGAGGGCCACCGGTAAGCATTCTTCTTTTTTAAGTTCTGTAGTATTATAACTCTCAAATAATAAAATTAAATATAGACATATTATTCCAAATACATTATCTTAAATTTAAAAAAATAAAGATTTTTTTTAAAAAAATTACATCATATAACTGATTTATATATTATACATTATATGTATTCCTAAATGAGCAAAAAGAATGTAGCATTCTTGGGGTGAATTAATTTCAAATAAATTACCAATTACAAAAATTTTATTAGCTTTTCTTGTGTTTAAAAAAATATAAACATCAGAATATACAGCAATTATGCTTCTAAAAATTATTTTTATTACAATTTACAATTAAATTGAGCAATATAAAATGTATTGCAAACATTTTGAGATTGAAAAAAAATAATTTTATTTTGTTTTATTTTATTTAGGGTGAACCTGGCCCTCCCGGACCGCCAGGACCTCCTGGAGTCGTAGGCCCACAAGTAAGTTAATTAAGATTTGCGAATTTTGTGTGATTTAAAAAGTTGACAATATATAATATATAAGCGTAATTTTTACTCAAAATATTTCCTAATTTTGATTAATTTGTTTGTAATTATAGGGACCAGCCGGTGAACCTGGGCCTTCCGGAGATATAGGACCAGCAGGTATTCCTGTAAGTTCATCTTTGAGAAATTTTTATCCTTCAGTATCCATAAACCAATTTTCATAGACGTGCTCTGAAGTTCCTCATTCGTTTAATGAATTTTCATCACCTGAAAGCATTAAAATCAAGGATTTTAAAATTATACTAGCTATTCTCCTTTTCCCCTTATGTTGGCTTATTCTTCTCAGGTAGCATTTTTAAAAGGTTTTTTTACATGCCGTCTCAGTCGGGCAAAAAAGAAAAAGAAAAAAAAAAGGTTAATAAACTTTGAAGCGATTCATAGATGTAACCGGCTCTCATCTTCAGCATACAAATAGATATATTTTTCATTCTTGCCGAGAAACTATTTCGTAATCGTATAAAGATCTTCTAAATGCATATGTGATATGCTAGAAAATATGCTTATTTTTATTTAAAAATTGGATTTAATGTTTTATTTACATTACAAAATTGAATTTTGTATTGTCAAAATATTAAATTTACATTAACAAAATTTGATGTTTTATTTACATTACAAAATTGGAGGTTTACATTAACAACGCATTACATTTACATGAATGAAACTGGATGTTTATTTAAATTCCCTTAAAATTAAAAAAAAACTGACTTCATTTTTTTGAGGTCCCAAATTTACAAATTGAAAAGAAATA
Source organism: Argiope argentata (assembly GCA_026289955.1). Lineage (NCBI taxonomy): Eukaryota > Metazoa > Arthropoda > Arachnida > Araneae > Araneidae > Argiope > Argiope argentata. The sequence goes on along the minus strand of JAOUZG010008838.1, from coordinate 1,889,042 downwards.
AAATAAGTGAATGAAGATATAGTGAATGAAACCATTTTTATTAATTTATTGCAGAACTTCATAAATTACTAAGAAACAATTAGACATTAATTTTTCGGACACTAAATGACTATAGAATCAATAATTCAACTAAGAAAAAACGAAAATTAAAAAAAGAAATATAATTCAGATGACTTTACCATTTGTGGACAAAAAAATACTATTCTTTTATAATTTGTAAATTTTTATCTAACATTCTAAAAAAATATTTTGAAGTTCCAACAAAAATTAATGAAAATTCAAACAAATCCTATAAGAAAAATCATGGCAATACATATTTATGAAATCGTGCTCTCAAAACTTTCACGATTCCATTCGAATCATTATGAAAGATTTCTGATTTAAACAGATTAAATTATTTCAATTTTCGCCATTTCTGATCTGACATACTTCCTTGAATTTCTTTCAATTTTCAAACTAAGCACTATCTGAATAATTTTTTTATAATGGTTTAAAAGCTTTTTACAGAAAATATTGATTAGTTATATGTTATCTGAAAATATTATTCCTCTAAAATATAATCAATATAAATGGAAGCTTAAAAACTGCGAAGCTTTAATAAGAGTATTAAATTTTTTGAAAATTTTGATTACAAATACTGAAATAATTATAATATTTTGATTAATAAAAAATTTCAAAAATTAAAAATTATAATAATTTCTGAAATTATTCCTATTTATTAGATTTTTCTTCTTCTTAGGGAGTTCCTGGTGAAGCTGGTTTACCAGGACTTGCTGGTAAAGAAGGACCACCGGTAAGTTTCCTTTTGCTCTTGACAGTGTCAGAGTTAACATGATAAATTCATTCGAATATCTTAATCCTGTTCTTCGCAATATTAATATAATCACATACTTTATTTTTAAAGGGTCCCCCAGGTCCTGTTGGAGAAAGGGGTCCTCAAGGTGCGGTCGGGCCACCAGGATTTCCAGGAGATAGAGGACATCCCGGACCTCCTGTAAGTAATGAATCTCTCCACCCCGAAAGATAAAAACGGTATTTTAAAAATATCATTAAAAAATCTTGTCAATATCAAGAAACATGAATTTTAAGTGTTAATTCTTTGCCTTGGAATGACACTTTTCACTACTAAATTTATTTTTTATACATAGCAAAGCACTTTTCTCTATATGAATGAATACTTTTTCTAGATTTATTAAAATAAAACCTGTTTTAAAATGCCTAATAACATATTTGAGAACTTTCTGTCTCTGTTGTTGAAAAGCTGATTTTAATGGTTTTTCATACGTTGCACTTTGAGCTTGTTTAATTAAATGCCATAATGCACGTAAATTTTAACTGCAAAGAAATGTCAATTTAATCTCGGATTTTATCCGGTTCTCTCACATAGAGATTAGGGCAGGTTTATAATGATGTTAATTTCCAGACACCAATTTCACTGATTTTCATTAAGTTCTGCTTAAAATTCTTTACAATTGTAATTTTTTTCTTTGACTTTTGAATAAATGTGGCATGCACATACAAATATTGTCTTATTTTAATAAATGCATTATTTTTTGTATCATTCCGAAATTCGATGTTCATAAAATATGCATTATTTCTTCTGTTTCAATAGAAATAGTTGATATTATTATGTAATGTTAAATATTGTATAATTATTTATATTTTATTTTGTAATACAAATTTTTTTAATGAATTTTCCTCTTATCGCGTTTTTCAGTTACCGTTAGATAAAATATGTTTTTTCAATTCTCCATTGAATTTTTTCTGCTTTTAGGGAGTTCCAGGATCTAAAGGTGACGTTGGATTACCAGGATCACCTGGATTACCAGTAAGTAATTTTAATCCAAGATAAGTTTTCATTTGTAATAATTTAACTTTATAAATCATCATATCGAAAAATCCTTCTTAGAATGTAATTTTATATAATTCCTCCGAAATTTTTATCATAGTTGAGCCATAATCTATTAAATATAGCAGATTATTTAGATGAAATGTATATAATCTTTAATCGTATTCAATGATTGATATTTATGCTGATAATTAATAGATTCGATCTTATACATTAAGGAGGATTGTATCTCGTCTCTGACTGTTTTAATTATGAAACGACGCAATAGTTAAGTTTATTTCTGCTTTAAAACTACCCAAAAGGACTAGTTTGTGATTATCTCACAACTTTCAAACCTAGTGTGAGGATGAAGACAATACCTACACATACTACCCTGTAAAATATTATAATATCTTGGTTCACAACAAAAAAAATAGCTGGTTATAACAAATGCCTAACATTCCATTTCCAGATTCTCTGATTAAACCTCAAACTTAAAAACTGATTAACTCTCAAACCTCTTTATTAGAACAGCATGGTTCACACATTAAAGAACCATAACGTTTTGTAAATATTTCCCTTTTTCTGCAAATGTTCAATCTGTATTCTTTTTTTACAATCAATTAGGATTCAAACTTTGAAATAACTTATTGCTAAATATCATATAAATGGACCGTGAAGTTATAATTTGTCTCCTTTATAAAATAACTGAAAATTATTAAATACAGTAAAATAATGGGAAATTATTCAATTACAAAAATTAATAATTTCGATTTTTGTAAACCTCAACTAGCTTTGAATTGATTTAATATGGAAACAAATTTGTGATCTTGCAACCTTTTTGCTCATTTCAGGGAGAAAAAGGCTCAATGGGTTTACCTGGAGATGCAGGTCCACCAGGAGATAAGGTAAGTGTTTATATTGATAACCCAATCATCCATTTGCTCATTTAAATTTTATGATTTTGACCTAAAAATGTCTTTTTTTCAGGGACGAGATGGACCGATAGGACCTGCAGGGCCAGCTGGACCTAAAGGAGATAAAGTATGTTTCAGAAATAATCACCATTGCATCAATTGATATATTTTATATTGATTGTAATTATGCTTACCCTCTTATATTTTTCAGGGTGATTCTGGATTGCCAGGTCCTATGGGAAGAGATGGTCTACCAGGAAATCGTGTGAGTGTTCCTTTAAAGAAAACATTTTTGACCAATAATAAACTATTATCATATTGTATTTCTGATATCTTTTCAAGGTTAAAACATTCTATTTCATGTTTTAGGAATTAAGTATCTAAAAATATATTAGTTTAATTTTATAAGTTTCAATAAAAATTCAAAATGCTTTACATTTTAATTTTTGCAGAATGCTAATAATGATAAATGACTTTATTAAGTGAACTCCCTGATAATTTTATTTAACTGAAAATAGATTAAAGCGTGAATATTTTCATCATTTTTACTGCTAAAAGTCAAAGGATAATTCGTTCTTCAATTCCTAAACAATTAAGTATAGGCGAGAAACTTCTCTCCGTAGCAATGAATCTCAGTCTCCTTTGACATCTGGTGTTTATCTAGTAAAAGCAGTAGTTTTATTCTCAATTTAGCACTTAATGTACAACACATAATTTTTTTAGAGTGGTAAATGCGTTTGGAAGACAAATGGGTTTTAAAAAATGATTTTAAAAATTTTATTTAAAAAAAGGAATTTTCAACTCACCTTCTAGCCGGAAGACAAAGTCTAGATTGCAATATCATGCCATTTCCAAGAAGAGATGCAAGTAAAATATTATGTTTTTAATAAATATACTTTTTGTACATTTGGCTATATACTAGATAATATTGTTATTGTTATGCATTAAAATACCAGTTTGGTTATAGGAATTGCATTCAAATATCAGGATTGCAATAATAGATGTTTGCATAAGAAATATGTAGCATACACAGACTTTCTAGTTGGAAGTTTGGCTCAAAGTATAATTATCTCCTAAAAGTTTAAATATTAGTCATAGATGATTTATAAAGATAGAAAAATGCAAGTATGCTTTATCATTAGTAAATAAAACCCGCATGAAAGTACATTTTATATTTATTATTTTTATTTACTACAAATATAAAAAATGATCACATTATTTTCTTACAAATTACCTTTTTTTACACCAAGAAAAATAATAAAAAGGATTTGAAATTTTCTAATATCGATTCTTATGTTTTTAATATATTCAGTTATTCTATTCGGAAAAAAAATGTTAAAATCGTATGAAATATTTTCAAGTTAAATTACAACTGATATTTCAAATGTCTTTTTATTTCTAGGGGCTGCCTGGACCACCAGGGCCCGCAGGACCTGCAGGAGAAGATGGAGATAAGGTATTAAGAAAGTCTCAAGAGATTAAACTTTATTGTTTCAATGTTTGTTGTATAGAAGTAATTTTGTATTAAAATTATATCTTTATGTATGAAAATTGTTATACCTACCTCTTTTTTTGAAAATTCGATTAAAACCATTATTTTTTTATATCTTTGATGTAATGTGGTTTTTCAACCTTTCATATACTTCTTCCTTTGATTCAAATGAGGCCCAATTTTCTTGATTTCCTACTTTTTTGATAATATGTAAACACCGCAAATTTGCGCGGCTGTAAGCATTCCGATTATGTTTTGCAACAATCTTCATACAATAATAATTTCATATTTTTTGTAACATTGTTGTTAGTTTTCTATACGCTTAGTTTAAGCTCATCGAAATTATGACATTCATAAAGCTGATTCATTCTTTCTGAGCTGTATTTGGTAGAGTCCACTCATCGTTCATTTACGTCAAAAATGAGAACAATTATCTTCGAATAGAAATAAAGGTGTAAGTATTTCTGAAAATGTCATTTGAAATGTAATTTTGGTACGAAACTCATTTTAATGAGATTAAGATAATAATTGCTTATATTAGATTCAGATGTCAAGTACACATTATTAAAGATGATTTCAAATCTTCCAATTAAAATTATTTCGAGAATAAACCATATCTTAATAGGCATTCAGTCGAAAAAGATGACATTGTATTTATATACCTGTATGCAAATTTAAGTTAATAACAACTTAAGTGATCATTAAACCATGCTAAAAGACAATTGTGAAGAATTTTTGTACTTAGTTATATCACATTAATTCGTCCCAAATTTTTTATTTTCTATTTTTTTAGAATTTAAGTTTTTCGAAATTAAATTTTATAACCGATATTAAAAATGAGAAAATGAAATGCTTAACGAGCTTGAGATTTAAAAAAAGTCCATGAATCTATATATCAACGTTTATAATTAAAAGAGAAACTTTCTGTTTCTCTCATTATTTACGATTTGATTTGTGCAATGTTATCTTAATACTTAAGATTTTATAATCATAAATGATAATTATATTTAAATTATAATTATCATCGCTAATTTATTTTTAGTATTTTTGACGAAGAGCTTTAAAATTCATAAATAAATTTCTTCTTCTTTGTAAAATAATCATTGTTTTAATGATAAAACTCTCAAGACATAATTCGACTTTGTATGACATATAATACGTTTAATTTCGTTGTAATTATAACAAATGATATCCCCAAGAAAATATAGGTATTATGAAATTGAATTGTGCGATGAATTGATGAATATTATTACTTTATATGTAAAAGATGTTGAAACTTTTATTTTTTCTACATGTAGGGCGACATTGGTCCACCTGGTCAGAAAGGTTTAAAAGGTGCTAAGGGAGATACTGTAAGTATTTTCTTTTCATGTATTTTAAATAAAAATTTCTTGTTCTTCTCATACAATGATTTGTATAAGCTGATAATTTTCTCTTTCACAGGGCCCTCTAGGATCTGCTGGATCCCAAGGACTGAGAGGAGAACCTGGAATTGCTGTAAGTAGTCTGAAATAAAATATTCAGTAAATTATCAAATCACTATTGTACGATATTTTAAATGTTTCTAATTTATGCTAAATATTTTATTCATTTCAAAACATGTCTTTTCTATTTTTCTAGGGACCGAAAGGTGAAAGAGGTATGCCTGGTCCTAGAGGATCAAGAGGAACAAAAGTAAGACATTTCTCTCTCTAGAAATTTACCATCAAGTTGAAAATATTTGCATTCAAAACAACATTTAGTAGAAAAAATGAACATCCAAAGTCAAAAAATATTCGAGTTAGCTATTGCTAATAAGACTCTAATTCAACATTAAAAATAAAAGAATGAAGCGTATATGAAATATATAAAAAGTTCAAAGTTTTGTGTTCTGAATAAAAAATAAATATAAAACTTACATTTACAACCAGAACGTCGGCATCGTGACTTAAAGATTAAGCGTCTTCCCCAAGTGCTGGAATCGTTTTCTTCTATGTTCTGTGAGGCGAGTAAATGTGACCTCCCCCCCTTGTAAAAAGGGATTGTGCAAGCGAATGTGACGCACGAAGTAATTAGGTCGTACTCTTGGCTCTAGTTGGGGTTACTTCAAAAACAAGAGACACTCATTAAGCTTAAAATCTCTGACAGCCGTCAGCGCGCTTGTCCATGACAAGTGCCATTAGTAACAAAAATAACCAGAACAAATCTCTTACATAATGCGATAATATAATTTTTTACAGTATTAAAATAATCCTTCAAATTTTTGAATGAAATTTAAAAATCTGTAAAGAAATTTGATTTTAGGTCAATAAATCAACGTATTTATTAGAAAATAATTTTTATTTATGAAACTGAAACTGCCCTTTCAAAATATTGACCATACAGTTATCGTTTGAAATATTTTTAAAATATTGAAAGCTCAAACTCAAAGACTGTTTAACTTTTCAAATCAAAGCTTTGTAATCGAATATTGAAATGTGGAATTCAATTTTTAGAACGAAAAGTGAAATTATTTTTAAAGGAAGTCGCTGTTGAAATAGCACATTGTAGAATTTTCTTAGTATATTAATTGTCCTGATATTAATTAGGTTTGAAATTTTAGGGTGAAGATGGCCCCACAGGTCCTCCTGGCCCATCGGGACCTCCTGGATTACAGGTGAGTGAAGCTGAAAAAAAATTCTCTCCTCTGCATTTTATATTTAATTTTATAGAAAAGCTCATACTAAATACTTTGTGGTTGAAGGAATTTTAAACTTATCTATTATTACAAAAAAAAAATGAAACGGGTAAATTGATTTTTAAAATTAGCCTGCAACAGTTTAATAAATGTTTGAAAAAGTTTTAATTTAGACAACTTTTGACTTTTAAAATTAAAAGTCTCTAAGATTGGCAAAAGAAACCCATAAAAGAAATTTGTTATTAGGAATCCACTAATTGAATAAAATATCTTGTATTATTATTTTAAAATGAAAAATGTCCACATAGTTCCATTTTCTTTAAAAAAATTTATTATTTTATTTCAATTTTTAAAGTGCTTTAAAATACTATTCACATTTTTTTGTCGTAATAACGCGTATTATCGTATAACTTGTTAAAAATTTATACTATTCTTGTTTGAGAATAGAAAATTGAAATTTTCTAATTAAAAATGGCAACTATCTTGATCCTTTACAGACAAAAGTCTATTTGTGCAAGAGATTACATTATAATTTTTCTATTATTGAATCAGGAAGGATGACAAACTATTGACTTACTAGTTCTAAAACAATAAATTTTATTCAATAAATTTTATTCAATAAATTTAATAAATATAAATTTTAAAAATATATTTTTATTATTAAATCAAATCACCGAGTTCTTTTTCTTTTTATTATTTTTAATAATAAAATTAAATTATCTCAATCTCAATAAGAAATTATGCCGCTGATATGCAGTCAAAATATAACTTTGTAAATGATAAATATAGCTAAATTTAAAAAATCTGAAATTCACTTTTTTTCCATCGAAAATAAATGAGTACACAAAATTTTTAAATTCTAGAAACAACAAAAAAGGAATGGAAATTTCATCATGTGCTTCCATACTTACAGGTCTGTAGCATATCAAGTTAAATAAAAGTGTTTAAATAATTTTCTCTATTTCAACAAGATACTTTGATCTGATAGATCATGTCCAACATTTAAAAACAAATAAAAATTTAAAATTGGATAATTTCTTTTCAAATTGATTTACAGTTTTATAACAATAGCAGAAATTGTTTTTCTTTCTTGACTTCTACTTTTTTACAGTTGATAATTTATAGTGTTTTATAAATCTGTAGGGACTTCCAGGACCTGCCGGACCCAAGGGAGATCGAGGAGACCATGGAAAAGTTGGACCACCGGGACCTGCAGGTCAACCTGGAGAGCCAGGGCCACCTGGTTCAAAGGTTTATAATTGGAATGTTTTCCCTAATTTAAGCCGAAAAAGTATTTTATGTGATAAAAATTAATAATGCCAGAATATTTACATTTTTCAAATGAAGTAAATTTATAGAACCTATGTTCCTTCTTTTTATTATATTTAGTTCATTTTATAATATTTCACAATAAAATGAAATCCTATCTCTAGAACTAACCATTATCAAGAAATAACCATTTTTCTTATATATTTTTTATTTTGCGTTATTTAATTAGAATCCTCCTTGGGCAATCTAAATTCTCTTACTGAAAGTCACACTTTTTAACATTTATTGTCTAGTAGTACCCACAAGGTGGGACCCGAGGCGTAGTAGTTTAAATTTAAGTATATCCTCCACCCGATATGAGAGGGGCATGCTATTCATCATCAAACATATCTGGAAATTATCAAAAAACAGCTACAATTTTTTTTATTGCACACATTCAAAAATGTTTAGACTGTTACAAAAGTAACAATATGTTAAGTCTGTAGACGATCATTTCGCTCCTAAGAAGATTCATAGTATCTCCGCAATTTAGTTGCAGTGCGATTTAAAGGAAGACGGTTATTTCGCTCATCAAAACTCTCGTTCCCTAAGTTAGGGCATTATTTCTTCGATATTCGCTAACAGAATGTTTCATCTTCATGTCAAGGTTGAATTTCTTTTCTTTTGAGGACATAATGAGTTTTGAATCGCGGTTTAAAATCAGACGTAAACAAAGAAATCTATTGCATATGCATATCACAGCTCTCGCTATTTACACATGATTAGTTTGAGGCTTCCACGCATGCTCAGATAAGTGCAAAGTTAAAATTGCAATTATAAAACTCCCCTTTCTATTTTGAACTTTCCTCAATATATGCTGTACAAAATGGTATAAATATCTCCAATATCCGTAAACTATTTCTCGAGTGTTTGGGGTTCCAACATAGAAACGCTTTAAGGAACTTCATTTTATGCTATGTAAAGATTCTATTTAAAGAATGTAACCTCCAGTTCGATAGAAATCCAAGCAACATTTTGACCTCAACGACCCACAGTAAAGGAATTAGGTAAAAAATTTGTAATTTGGTGAGGCTTCTTATGTGGAGCAAAAAAATTCACTTTCAAACCATCAAGCATTTATGTATTAAGTTCCTCGATTCGAATGTAATAATTTTACATTTTTTTACTTAACCAGGGAGGAGAAGGTATAGCTGGACCTCCTGGCCCAGAAGGAAAACAAGGTCCTAAAGGGGAAGATGGTCTTCCAGGTACACCAGGACCACCAGGAAAAGATGGCGAACATGTAAGAAGCATTTAAAAAAAACATTGTTGAGTGTTTCCTGAATATTATATGATACTTAAATATCTATCTTATTAAAGGGACCCCGTGGTCCACCAGGACCTAAAGGAGAGGATGGAAAAATGGGCTTACAAGGACCACCCGGACCTAGAGGACCGCCAGGACCAGCAGGGCCGAAAGGTTTGCCTGTATGTAGAATTTCATTTTCAATAATTTAACGAGTTTTTTCCTTTTCATTTTAATATATTTGTTTTGAAAGTATTTGGTTTTTATTCGTTTATTCTTAATGTAAGATTTTTAATTTATTGCGTAAAATATTACATGTTTACTGTTTAATCTTAGATTATCACAAAAAGTGCTAAAACAATTTTAATATTTATATAAAATAATATGCACTCATTAATAATGATTAGTTATTTAAAAATATTAAATAAAATAATTATTATATATACTTTTATAGATAAAGAGAAAATCTCCTTATAGAGTTGCATTTTGCTGCAATGGAATTGCATTCGTAGATTTTGAAAACTTAAATGGGTAAATTAACTGACTAAATATTAAAAAAAGTGTTAAATATAGCAAATTAATCTATTCTAGCTAACTATTTGATAACTAGATCGATTTTTAACATTATTGTCTCTATATAAATGAAAACATTTCTTTGTTCCTGAAACAAGGAAAAGTTTTTTAATGATTAATTCGCATATTTACAAATATATTTTGTCCCTGATATATCCTTAGTCGCATTTTCTCGATATAGCGAGCATGGAGACAAAATAAATTCTCTTTGAGATTTATTCTCATATCTGTATACAATTAATCATTTAATTCATTCGTGATCCTTGTTCTTGACCTAACTTGATTAAATACGTAGATTAAGATGATGCAAGTTGTATAGAGTGTATACTAGTCTATGAATATATATATCATTTGTATTCTTTACAGGGTAATCCAGGATTTCCAGGCCCTGCAGGTGAACCAGGAGTGTCAGGGCCGAAGGTTAGATAAACTTTTATTCGAATTTCTCTTTGCTTATAATCTTTATTGAGATATTTGCTGTTATATATTAGTGATAAATGAGCAAGTATATCTTTATTGCATTGGGGTTTTATTTTTTGATTATAAGAAAAAAATTATTTTTTATATTGATTAATATTATAACAATTATTTAAGTTAAAACAACCTTCGAAATTATAACACATTTATTGCAGTAGTTATATGTAACAATTTATTACTGAAATTATACTAGAATTATGGAAATATATGTTCTGCTATAGTCATATTTCCATGTATCTCTATAAATATAGGCATCAAACAAATTAATGAACTGATTGAAAACATAAATTACCTTATTTATAAACAACAAAAAAAGTTTACAATTAAACAGTAAAAGAAGTCTTTTTACTCTAAAATGATTAAAGTTTTCATTAGAAATATTTTTAGTAAAATGAATTGAAATTAAATATGTTTTAAAATTTTCCGGTTTGATTCTCTTTATTCTGACAATATGATGTCCCATGCTGATAGTTAAATTGTTACTTTATATATATTATAAGTCATATCTATGTTAATCAGCTTTTGATTTGAATTGGGCGCGATTTGCATATTATATAAAATTAATATTTGGAATTACGAATCTATCAGCGCGTCTTAATGCGCTTAACCGTCTGTTTTCAGTATAAAATACTAGGTAGAGCTACTGAGTGAAGGAATTTAAATAGACCTCAAATGTGAATCACTATCATTTTACTTTTATTTGTAGCCTTTTGATAACAATATCAATTAGACACAAAAGTCGGCAAATAACTAGATACTGAAGTATGATCACTGCGATATTTGCCTTTTCAAAGAATTTTGAATAATTCAATAGTTAGTTTTTAAACTTATTTATATTCTAAATTTTTGATTAGGGAAGAAAACAAATTTTCTGTTAGTAGAACAATTTTAGTTAATAGTGATTTAGATTAAAAATATCAAGCAATTTTTGTTTATCACTTATCTACAGTTACAATACTCATTTGCAGGGACGTATACAAATTTTGCTAAAAAAAGTTACTGTACAATCTTTAATATCCTATACACCTAGATCATCCGAATTAAATCACTTATCATGATAAAAAATGTATTATTTATTAAAATATATTAAGAGATTTATCAACAGCAGGTCACTGTTTTACAATTTAAAAATTATTAATCACTTTTCTTTTGTTTTAATGCATTGTTAAATTGATTCGTTATATTAAAATCCTTTTATTCATCGGTTAAATAGAAGTTATGGGTAAAATGCATTTAACAATAGTTTATGCTCTTATACAACTTCCACCGCGGGGGGGGGAGCCTCGAAATGAGAATGAGATGTTTCTGGCATGGTGGTTGGATCTCGCCACCCTGGAGGGTACACAGATAGGTGGGGATTTGACTCTTACTATCGTACTTCCTCCGGGAAGGGTTATACTGTGGCTGGTGATGGCATTTAGGTCTCAACAACAGTTACCGCCAGTATTGTTACGGTGGTCGGGTCATTCAGTTTTTTTTTGTTTGTTTATACCGTGTGCCTTTGTGTGGATCGGAGAGACTGGTATGACTATGCACTTATACAACCATGTAACGTTTAAAATGTTAGCTTACAGTCTATACAACCGTTTAAATATTTTATAGAAAATAGGTATATGTTCTAGCGATTTGATTTAAATGTGGTAACTAGATCAAGAGGATTTTAAATTCTAAACTCAAAGGATGGTGAAATCCTGAATCTGTCTTATTTTATTACAAATAATAATAATCAAAAAGTTGGTATTGTAGTGGAGATGTTTTAATATTCTTTCAGATTTCATTATACAATTGATTTTGTTGTAAGTCTTATCTATTTAAGGCTTCTTCCTTTTATTATAGGGTGCCACAGGAAAAGATGGGAGTGATGGAAGCCCTGGTGAACCAGGACCTATGGTAAGTTTTTTTTTCTCCTTTAAAATAACTGTAAGCATTTCAGTGTTAGAAAATTTTAAGAATGTTTTAAACGATTACATAATATGTTAGAAAAGGACTTAATTTTTTTCGTCCTTTTCATAGGGTCCTCCCGGCGAGCCCGGGAAAATGGGGGTAGCTGGTGCTCCTGGAAAACCGGTAAGTTTGTTTTGATATTTTGTTTATTGATAATGTAATTATTAATTTTTGAATCATTTTTAAAGAAAATTTTTTATTGCTCTGAAAAGCGCCAAATTTTAGGTTGAAAATTATATTTTATGATTGAAAATTTAGATTGTAGTTGTCCAATTAAAAGCGTTAAAATATTTTTCATATCTTTTTCGTCGCAAAAATTTGAAAGGTGCTGTAATAAATAAGACATTGTGTTTTAAATCGACATTTTGAGAAATGCGAATGGTGTTTTTTTGCTTTTTATCTTAAGCTTCATATTTGTTTAAAAAATTTCAAAATGATATTTAAATTTATTAACGAGACTAATGCTATTTTTATGAAAAGGCAGCTTCAAGATAAAATAAAGAAACAAATAAGTTCATAAAACTTCACGTATTCCTAAATCTAGGTTATCGGATGCATTTGAATTACTATTCCACATAAATACGGAATCAAAAATTAATTTAAAAATTACATTAACGGCCCATGGATAATACTTCTCGTAAGAGGTGAAACAAGTCATGTAAATATGACTGACATTAGTGTTTATATCCTGTAGTAGACAAGAACCCATTATTTATTAGGCAACTTCTGATCCTCATATTCATGCTGCTCACACTCCCAGAGAAACGATGGTATTGTAGAATTAAAATTCATAGATACATAAAAGAAATAATTTATATTTATACGAAACGAAATTTTGTATTCAAATTTATTTTAAAACAGACAATTGAAAAAAAAATTAGTAGCTAGGGTTTTTTTCCCTCATATTTTAAACGTGGTACTTGATCATAATTCTCACTTAATTGAATTAATGTTCTGACTCAGTGTTAACTTAGAGCGATATTTTAAGTGAGGTTTAATTGCAGTTTAATATGTAATTAATGTGAATTATTTATTCAATATATAAAGATATTATATAATTTAAAACTTTTATCAATATTTTAGTTAAATTGTCTGAGGAAAAATATGCATTTATGCGTTTATTTAATGTTGTAACATACTGCAACATAAAATAAACGCAGGGGTAAATCATATTATGCAGTATTTATTAAATTTTTATTTTGAATAATGTACATTTTTTATTTATGAATCCATTGAATTATTCATTTATTTTTTATTATATTGTTATGCGACATAAGATTATAACACACTCACTCACACACACACACACACACGCGCGCGCGCGCATTGTTTCAGACCTGTAAGATTGCTTGATAAGCAATCTTACAACTTTACTGACCGTGCTGATAGCACGGTTAGTTGAATCACTGGAAAGATCGTTATACAATCAGCCCTGTCGGGTGCAGCGTCAGTGAACTCAGAGCTCAGCATTTGGTGACAAAATAGATATTGCTGTAAACTTCGAGAAATTTGACGATTCATTCAATAGGAGCTGATAAATACATCTGATTAATCCTGAACCTTCTCTTCCGCCTCCCTGGTTCTATAAAGGGCAGGCACTCTCAAGATAAATTGGAATCGTTGAAGTTGAATTCGTGAAACGAGTTGTCGAGAGGATAACAAAGCAACGACGGAATAGTCCGACGTTGTGTGGAGCTCAAGTGCTTGCTAATTTAAGCTGTGGACCGAGTCCTGTTGTCTATTTTGGAATCAGCATCAAATTGTGTGTGTAGTTTAAAGTTAGTCTGGTAGTGAGTCTGTAGTTGGATGCCACTAAAACGAGAAGACAGTCGAGAATTTGCGAGAAGACTCTGAGACCCGTGAATCCCCTCTCCTGCTGAATTCTATCTGGCCACTTTGTGTTCTGTTGTCGATTTCTTCTTGTAAACTGCTGTTGTAGTGTGCTGCTATGTATAACATCTTGGCTGTACATATTAGTCGTCTTTGCATTTGTGCCTTTGTGTTAAATAAACTTCAGTGATGTTTTCTATTGAGGCCAGCTGAACGTCTACTCATCGTGAACTCACTACAAGCGAACCGGGTGATTTTACGGACTCCATAGTAGTGGTGGAATCCGTAACAATAAAGTTAAACAATATTTCCTACTGTCTCTTTTTCAGGGGCCACATGGACCAGCAGGGAAGCAAGGTGAAATAGGATTAACAGGAGAGAAAGGAGACAAAGGTCCAGCTGGACCACCTGGAGATCAAGGGCCTGTTGGGTCATCGGTAAGTAGTTTTGTTTACTGTCGACAATTTGTTAATAATATTCATACGGCCTTGAATGCATTTCATTATAATATAGCAAGCTTTATGAAAATCTCTCTATCTAATGAAATATAAAATGAATCTCTGTTATGAAATCTTGTCGTTGGCAATAACTATTCTTTTTTTCTAAATTGTTTCCGATAATAATAGATGGGATAGATATAACGGATAGTTAGATTGTAAGTTATTTTCTTTCATTATCGAACGATTTTCCTATTATTTATTTAGTGTATTTTCTTATCATTTATAAATGTGCATTTTGATACCACATTCGTTACTCCGACATTCTTGCCAGTCTGAGGCACCTGTTGGAACATGTTATTTAGTGATGAACCATTCTTTACGCTTCTTAGTACTTGATTTGTCTGCTTAACGAGCTCCTCTTTATACTTTAATATAATATTTTCTACTTAGTATATTGCTGGCTCCTTCCCTATAAACATAAAAAATGTATTATTGTATAGCTCAATAATGTCTATACACGACTCTCTATAATCCAGCTATTTTCTTTAACCCCTCAGACGTCCAGGCTTATATGTGATGGATTAAAGAGTCTATTATATTCAAATTTATAATAATTTCAAAGCAATCCTTGAGATTCTTTCACGGATTATAATTCTTTATAATTTAGTTCAAATGAAGACAAATGCAATCTCACGTGTGACAATAAAGCTTACTATGGGACATGCTCTAAATGTGCTGTGACGGGGAATATACTCTTACTGTAAATACTGAATTCGGAAAAGTTATTAACTTAACAGTGAATTAACAGTTGATTATACTGTTCTTTCACAGAAGCTCAACAGGTTTAAGACTTGCATAACTTTCATCTTATATGAACGTGAGAAAAACCAAATTTTTCAACTGTTTTTATTTTAATCATGTTTTTTGTCCTGATTAACATTACTTTCACGGCCCCCCTATCTGGATTACCACGTCATATCCAATTATACATGTATCACATGTTGATTACTTCTTCTCTGGGTTAATGCTACTTTGTACTACTCATAGACATAGAATTTTAACTCTTGAGAGATCTTTAAACACTTTAAATCATCTTTATTCGGTCTAAGAAAGAAACTCATATCAGGAACATTTTTAAAAAATTATTTCACAATAATTTTTTTATTCCTTCTTTTTTTTATGCTCAAAAGAATTTTAATCTTCTTTTTAAAATAAAAAGAGAATTTTTCAACTACTATTGGAAATAGAATTATTCTTTCGTAAACTGTTATAAAATATATTGCTTTGAACTATGGTTTGCAGGGTTGATATGAAAAGTGATATCAATTATTCTTTTTGTTTTGTACTTTTTCAGGGTAACCCTGGGCTTGCAGGCCCACCAGGATTGAGAGGCTCGCCTGGTCCAGCGGTACGTTCACAACCTATATTACTCTGAGTAATACAGTGGTTTTGAGTATCATGTTCATATACCCTTTAATTATTTTTTAAAACATTGATTCTTTTCATTAGGGAGACGTTGGACCTCCAGGAGCTGCTGGGCCAACAGGACAGCCAGGAAATACTGTAAGTTTCTTATCATATTTTCCTGCTGAAACTCTCTATTAATAAAGAAGCGTTTTATAAATAAAAAACTATTAGTATGTAAGATAAAATTCATATCAGTATATTAATAAACTAATAAATTAATTACAATAAGTAAAATTCCTGTACAGAATCCAAACATCTCTTTTGCTATTTTTCAAATAGCAAATGTTGGTTTAAAAATTTTTTTTCTTAATACAGTATAGTCACATAAATGTAAAGGTTGTTTTGTTATCAATTTTCAGACTTTTTACAGATTTTCTCTTTATAAGAAACCATTATATTATTGAATACTATGAATATGAAATTTTAGGTTTTATGAAGCAAAAGAAAGAACGAAATATTTTGGTGGAAGTATTTTCGATTTGCATAAATTTTTTAATGCCTTTTTCCTACTTTTTTTATAAAATTAAAATCTGCTAAATTCAAAAAATATTTTATTTTAAATAAAAAATATGTGCATATTTGATATGCGTTGTATGGCAGTTTTATTGAAAGTATGGTAGTAATCAATTGATTATATTTTAATATATATTAGTCTGATTGAGATACATCATTGAGATACCTTTTTTGACATGATAAGATTTTTATAAGTAAACGAATGAACATAATTTACAGAGTTTAAATTAGGCATTGTCATTTAAAGAAAAAAATAAATTATCGAAAATTTTAATATGAACTTATATAAATGATATGGATAAACAAAAACTGCATGCACTGGTAAAGAACAATTTTCTAAAATGATAGACCTTTTGGGTTTCAATATGCAATTTCTTAGAAATAAGTTATGTTCAATTAATTTTTATGGTCTATAGAGAGCTTTCAATTAAGTTGAATCATAGTATTAAGTTAAAATTTAAAATAAGATAGAAATAAGTCTTCCTGCAGATTATGTAAGCTCGTATTTATAGAATTTTTTGAAGTCCATGCATTTTTGGCTGATTCTTTAAATGACGATGTCTTTTTGATTTAATTTTGATTATCTTTTATCCATTAATTGTTATATAAATCAGAGCCTTTTCTATATTTTCATTTATAATGATAAATAAGTTAAATATTTTATAAGAAATATTTCTCGACGTCTAAACATTTTCTTGTCTTATTCTTTAAGAATCTATTAAAACTATACTTGTGAAAAAAGCTTTCTTTTTTGACAAGTTACAAAACGCGTTACGACAATTAAACGACCAGGCAAGTTAGAAACCTATTCTATATTCACTGACTGCGCCTGAAAAAAAGCTCAATTCAATAGTTTTTTTAATGCATATATTCAATTAAAAAGAACATAATTTCCAGTTTTTGTAAATGTTTTTATTTTATGTTAGGTAATTTGATTAAGTTCACGTTATTTTATTTTTACAATTTTGAAAAAAAAATGATGATAGATTTCTAATTGACTAAATTTTTGTATTTCAGGGGCCTCAAGGAGATAAAGGTTCCAAGGGAGAAAGAGGGAAACGTGGTCTTAAAGTGAGTGTGAAGCTAGAAAAATATTGTATTTAAATTAATATTTTGTGTTAAAACTCAAATTTCATTTGGGATTCAATTTATTTTATTGTAATATTTTTGTCTACATTTTTTACTAGCAATTAAGGTTGGGGATTTAACTTCAGCAAACGATGAAATACATTTAAAATATTAAGTTTCAGTATTTAAAAAAAATAAGAGATATGATTTTCAATATTGTTTCGTTTTATGGCGAGATAATTATAAATTCTTATTTAAAATAAGCAGTAATTTCTTCCAGCATACGGATTTTCTACTTCTGAAATGATTTGAAATTTTTTTAGCAATTTTGTATTAATGCTATAGTAGCTGGATCATAATTTAGATATCTAGTGTTGCTGAAACCCTGGCTTTATAAGCAAACTTATAACTAAAAATAATATATACGATAAAAAAGATGAAGGGTTAAAAAAAGGAGTTTAGTTAGTTTTAATTAACGTCTCGTTGTAAAACAATCTAGCTTTCTAAAAACAAAGGCAAATTTCTATTAAATGTTATTAGATTAAGATTTAATTGGAGTTTTCTGTCCCTGAGCTGCATATCAAAAAGTTTTGATTTGTGGGCAATCTATAATGCAGAATAGAATACAATGGTAAACAAATTGAGTGACAGCAAAGATCAAGGCAGAATTTGCTGTAAAATCCATATTCAAAATTAGAAAGTACATGCTTCTATTTCTAATATGACTTCTTGAAAAAAATAGCAGAATTAGTTTACTGATGCTAAAAGACAGAGTTATCGTTATAATCCCATTTTGCATAAAGAAGTAAGTTTTCCAATATAGATTTGGATACAAAAAGAATTTATGATATTTCATTTAATTCCCAAAAACTGGATTATGCGAGTCGTATTTAGTTTTAGGCAGTTATGTTCCCGAAACAATGTATATCTTAAATTTTATAAATATAATTAAATTCTTATGCTGTTTATTTTTCTCAGGGCCATCGAGGACTGATGGGTCGGGCTGGTATGAAAGGCATGCAAGGAGACAAAGGAGAACGTGGTGAAAAGGGTCCTCAAGGTCCCCCAGGACCGAAAGGAGATCCTGTAAGTGCTATCTTATAAGAACATTTCTATTACATGTGATATGATAAATGAATTTTATTACAGATATCGACTTGGTCGGTAAAGAAACAAAAAGGATATAGAAACTGGGTGTTAGATATTATCATGTATTGTTCTTTTATTAAATTAAAATTTTCGATTTGTATCTTCCTTCAAATCAAAGTTAATGTAATGTTTCTGTAATAATTGTACAAAAGATTTTAATTATGGGACAATATTTACAGTTTAAATCTTCTGATAGAGATAAGAAGAAATCGACAAAGTACACACATGATAAACTTTTGATCGATCTGATTTCAGAAATGGCTTCTCTGAGTGTTTGCCATATCTGGCCATATATTAAATACAAAAAAAAAAAAAAAATTCTATGATATGCAATGGCTGTATTTAATTTCAAATTTGTTAAAATAGATAAAACATTTAATGCAATCGGGATGATTATATTTAGATCAAAATGATAACTTGTTTCGCTCATCAAGAGAAATGAATCACTACTTTCTATCATTTTACTGATTATTGATTGCACAAACTTTCTGAAGTTTTGCTTCAAAATTCTTTAAAATTAAATTGTTACATTGTTTATCTATGTAGTTTGCAACCTTTCTTTATACAAGTAATATATATAATTTTTAAAATTAGTTCCTACTTAGGTCAACAAAGAATTTTTTTAGTTACTTTTTATTAAATAATTACGATTAATAGAAATAATTTATCAAAAACATGATTGATTTTTACAGAAATTGAACCCGAATTATTCACCTTCAGGCGATAAATACTGAAATCCTTTCATTTTCCCGATTGAGCTACTGCTTACTAATTTCAATTTTCATTACAAACTGCTAAAACTCTATCTAAAAATTCATTCCTATTCATTTCTAAAGTATTCAAAATGAATAAAACTTAATTCAAATCAAATTAATTCATCAATCAAAATAAAAAAAAGTGAATTAACGTAGAGTGTCATCCACTACAAAAAATGCATTTGAACTTGAGTGGATGAATAAAAAAGATTTTTTTAACGACTGAAAATTGGAAAAAGATATATATACCGAAAGTGTGAACTAATAGTAGAAATAGAAATTTTGTATATAGGCTCAACTTATTAATATTCTGCATTTGGCGAATGAAGTTCCAAAGAAATCGTTGTCAATGATGTAGATTTTAAGGTTAGAAATAAGATTTATTTAAGTTTAATTTGCTTTCCTCTAGGGTCCACCAGGAATGGAGGGACCAAAAGGAAATGATGGACCTCCAGGGGAACCAGTAAGTTAATATTCATTTTCTCTCTCTTAAATACAATAAGAATATGTTACATTGCTTTATTTTAATAAGGAATTGACATGTATCTAATAATACATATAATTTCAGGGCTTGGAAGGCCCATCTGGTCCAAAAGGAGCGCAGGTACGCTATTTTAAATTCATACAAAATCTGGCTTGCAAATACGATATATCCATAGTATATAAATCAAAGTCGTTGTATTTTAAGAAGCAAAAAACAGGATTCTGCAAAAAAGAAGCATGAATAAAAAAATTCAGAAATATATAGAAAATAGCGAAAAACATTTTTGGAAAGCATAGTTTGAAAAATTAATAAAACTGAAGAAAAAAAACTCAGCTCTTTAGCTATCAAAACCGTGTTCATACAAAAATCAGAAGAATAGTAAATTGGGCGGTGGTAACTGATGTAAATCTCTCATGTTGCGAGAAAGGTGCGAGAAAGATAGATGTTAAATGATAAGAAAAAGAAAGAGAAAAAGAAATGTTTCAGAAATGTACATTATGAATAATATTGAATATTCCTGGCAAATGCCTCAAATATTGAGAATAAATTGAAACTCCCCAAAAATATTTAAAGTAAATTAACTGGTACTTTTACTCTGCTTTTGTGACTGCCTACCCACGAGCTAGAAGAATAATAAAAAATTTATATTGCATGTACATTTAACTACATTATCTTTCATAATATAGCTATAGAATTTATCTAAGTTTCAAGAAATGCCCTATCTCTGCTTGATAATCGAAGTTTTAATGATTAGTATTCTATATAGAATATCAGTAAACATTTCTTCCAAACGGCAATCATAATTATTGCTTTTTGCTGTATTTTATAATTCAAAATGATTTAGTGTTAGCGTATTTTATTCCATATGTGCTCTATTTCTTTCCAAGCTTATAACATTTATTAAAATAATGTTCCCACATCTCTTTTTGAAGTTAAAATTTACAGAATGGTGATTTTTTCCACATGCGGTAGAAATACTTGATTTTTACCTCAAAGTCTTGGTGGACCTCAAAATCTTTTGACGAATCTCGTAAAGCTAAATCAGGTGTGAATTTACAGCATTTAGGATAAGTTAAAACATTTTTAAATTTGTGCACTTATGCAGTCAAAATCAGCCACAGCATATATCTATCTAAAATTTACACTGCTGCATTTGCTCTCGCATTTATATATATAACTTCGCATTCGCTAGATTATTAGTCTTCGTTTCTGACTTGGAGCTCTGTTAATCATTTAAATCATCACATATCAGAAAATAGTATATTAAAAAGTTTGATGACATAACTTTTAAAAACTAGAACTTCAAGATTATGCAAATAGTGTCACGAACATGAAGTGGGAGACAAATCATATCCTTTAAAAACAACGACTTCTCCGTTGCTCCTACCAGTCAGCTAATTTGTATTTCCATTGTTTAAAGGGAAGACAATTAAAGAAAGCTGATTAATAAAATATTCAAAAGCTTGAACAGCTCTTGTGTATTATATAAGTTTGACTTAAGCATTTTGATGACAAAATACAGACTTACACAAATGCAAATGACGAAAATAATCATAAAATAAAGAAAAAAAAGAGTCAGATTGTAAGATGATAAGTGTTACAGATTCACAAAACAAAGCATTGATATAAAAAATAAAAGCAGAAAGAAAAAAACAACAACGAGGAAAATGTAAGAGAATAGAGTACTTTCAGAATTAGGCAATTTAATGTTCACTCTTAATATATTCAATGTCAACCTAATATATAAAAATGCCGATGATACGATACAGAATGTATAACATGATCACTGGAAAATATACGAAATTTTCCGAATAATCCAATACTCTTCGACCTATAATGAAACATATGCATCAAATAAACAGTAGCATACATAAAAAACATGTTTTTATAAAGCAAAGAAAGTAAAAAAATATTTGTGAATTAGATAACATTAAAAGGATAATATTTCTCTTTTTACCAAAAAAAGTTTCGTTTAGTTGCAAAGCGAATCAAAAGGAGCTAAAGTAATACGGAATTTTTTCGAAAAGATTCTAACAACCATTCAAACAAAAATTTATTACCGAAAATTCTTAAAATTTTCTTTTTAATTGAATATTAGTTTTTAAAAGCAATAATTTCAGTTGCAGTATTGAAAAAAAATTATGTAATTTCGATATTTAAACTATATGCTTTTACATATCACTTCTACGCGCATAAAGTATCTATAGTATTAAAAAATATCCCAAATATATCTTCTGTAAGAAAAAAATTCTGTTTGAATCTTCAAAGAATTCTTTAATTGTTATTCCTTCTAAAATGAAAAAAAAAAAGATGTAGTCATTGTTCATGAACAAGCAGAAATATACTCAAAGCTTATTTCTTGAAATAATTTGTATTTTTTCTTTATTCATACAAATAACGGCTATTTCTCCCCTTATAGGGTCCGACTGGACCTAAAGGAGACCCCGGTCCAGCAGTAAGTATAAATATTCAGTTTTAATTTTTATCAACAATTAAGTGATATACTACAGTTTCTACCAAATGATATTCTATAGAAAGGGTAGAAATGAATATTTTACCATGTGAGAATATGCTGTTGTTTTGATTTAAGGCTTTTGAAGTCTCTAAATGCGTAGGCAACGAATTGACGATTAATCGCTTTGAGGCATCCCCTTTTCGAAAATAATGTAGATGGTTGTCATATTTGGTGATCTATCAAAACAAATTAAGTAAAAATAAAAATTCAATTTGTAATTCAAAAGTTTAAATCAATGGCAACGTTATTAAATTTTTTTTTTAATATTTTTTTTATCATCTGAGAACATGATGTTGTATTAGTTTGAGGGTTTTGAACCCACAAAATGAAAGGGCAGAAAAATGGTGATTTATAGCTTTTGGGGCATCAATTATCCGCTCTTAGGGTTGTAAGAAAATGGTAACGATCACATTTGATACATTTGGCAATTTATCGCCAACAAAAAGTTACAACTTGGCATGAATATCCGCCATGTACCCGATTCTCGACATATCGACGCATGCGTATTCTGATAATCACACGATTGTTTCAAACCTCTTTAAATTGGTTAATGACTTAAATAAATAAAGTCAAACAATGCCTTAAAATAATAATTCTCTCACATGATAACATAAAATTTGAGATAGCAGATTTCATTTTTTGAAATTTTTTTTATCTATTTAATGCGAATTCCACATATTTCTATTTAATATTTCTTTGTATTTTATGCTTTAAACTGGTGAAAGTAATTTGAAGTCTTATTAAAATGTGCTTACAAAATTCCATTTTTAAATTATGTAAAAGTTTCAGGATTGTTTTCCATTTTAACATTTTTTAGAACTTAAGCATCATTTTGTTTAGTTTTAAATACATTTTAACAGAATTATATAAATAATTTCAAAATTTTGACAGCTAAAAGGAAAATAATCCATTCATATTTTATAGTCTTTCATCTTTAAATCATCTTTTTTCTACCATCTTGTTCAGTATGATATTTATTGAATGTTTATATGAATTTTACTGATTTAAAAATTGTACTAATTTTTTTTCTTAATTTTTTTCCAGGGTCCACATGGTCCACCAGTAAGTAACATTTATATCAATATTCGCTATAATTTTTTAAAATAACATTTTTTTTATAATTGAAAAAACAATTCAAACAAGTTTTTTTTTATTTCTCTGTTTAGATATAAATTATGTTTTCGCATATTATTTTCTCTTATGTATATCGATAAAATGTTTCGATTAATACATTAAAGTATTAGATTTCTGAAAAAATTAATTATTTTACATTTGGTATATTACAAGAAAATATTGTATTATGGTTCTTAATTTTTTTTCTAAATTCTGATTCTGATTCAGAACATCTTTTGAAAGGATATATATGAGCTTATAAAAATTCTTGTAGACATTTTTTTGTAGAATTTGTTTTAAAATATTTGTTTTTCAAATGTGTGTATTATTGTTGTGATATCTCTCCGTTGTTTAATTACATTTCTCCCTTACATTTTATGTAAACAAATGTAAAAATACTTTATATTTTCAAGTTCAATGCTCATTTATTAATAGATATTTGAACACATTATTAATTGATATATACAATGAAATAATCCATGATAATCATTTTACATAAGGGATTTTTTATCATTCAATGATATCCTTTTGATTTGTTGAATTTCAATTTTGTTATAACTTCTTCAGCTATCTCATTTCTACGTAAGATGACAATATGAAAAATTTGAAAAGCATCTGGTTCTAATTTTACTTGACAATATCTAACAGAAGCCATTCCATGAACATTGTAATAGAAAAACCACAACGAAATAAGAGTATTCTAATTTAGATGAAAAACATTATTGGATCTACTTGATCGATCTTCCTTAATCTGCTTTCAGAAAAAAATATTTAAAAAAATGTTCCATTGTAGTTAGAGCGAAATATTCAGAAACAGGACTTTAAACCTTTCTGTTAATATTCCAAACTAACGATGAACGAGGATCTTTCAATTAAAATATCTGTTTATTACAAGAATTCAAGTCTTTGTGATCTACCTCCAAAAGATAGGTTTATTCATTTTCTCACTAAGTCAAAATCTTTTTATTTCATCAAAACCATAGTAAGAAATCTATTGACAGGCTGCTAAATTTTTAAAAACAAAATTAACTTTCATTTTACAACAACTTTCATTTATTAGCAACTTTTTTTAATCTTAAACACAAAAAATGCTATGCACTTCTTTGTTTAGATAAGGGTAAAAAAAGAACATGATGCTTTCAGTTTCATTGTGAGGGCAGCTGAATTTTTCGTCCCTTCTAAAACTAATCAAACAGATGACAGATGCCACATCAACAAGCTATTAATTTGTTTCTAACTTTAGAAACAGGGAGTGGTCCATTAATGGGTGTGGCAGGAAAATATTGGATTTCCAGCCATTGTTTGTGTTATAGAAAAATGCTTATCAATAATTCATCATTTTGTGAGGCATGTGACAGATAATACAATCCATCGTTTGTTGGAAAATATAAAAATAACAAGAAACTGTTTTTATAAACGGGGAAGATTGTTGACGATTTTTTTGACAATAATAGTACTCCTTTTAAAATCTAATGTTCAGTCTTATCAAATAATAATATAAAATTAGCAAAATATAACTGATAATTTTTTAGAAATATTTGGGTAATATTTTTAGGATCCCAAAGTACTTTTCTTAAAGTGTTATCATTATTGAACTCCAATTTTTAGAATTATCAAAAGGATTAGGACGACACTAATTTTATAATGAAATAACTGAATTTTTTCTACTAAATATCAAAATTACACTAATATTCAAAAACAAATTTTGAAACGAAATGGGAATTTCTAAACATCTTGGAAAATAATGTTTCTTATGTGCTGGATAAATATTACGGCAAGGGTATGTTGATTTTTCAAAAACATTGCTGTTAAAATATTCGGAATCTATTATCTAGACGGCCTGACTTTAATGGAATTGTCATTATTGTATCCTATATAGTTCTGGTCTGATTTTTTATAAAAATTTCTTTCTTTTTTTGCTATTTTTTAGATAATAATAATAATGGTAATTTTTCAGAAAAAAGTATGATTAAAAAATACGTTCTGATTTTTTTAACGAAAGAAGGCAGTAATCGGAGTTGACGATAGAGTTAAACACGCAAACAATATGCTTACACTCTTTCAAGTAATGAGAAATTTGGCTATCAACGTGTGTATAAACGATATTAATATATCAGGTAGTCTTTTATTCAGGTAGTAAAATATCAATTTGGCGTAGAATAATTGAAATATTAACAGGGTCAAAATAAAATACTAATACGTAAACATAAGGGTCATCATGGGAGAACAAAGAGTTGACGCTATAGCGCGTAAAATACTACCGTTTAGGCGTAAGTAATATTATATTTGAAATTTTCTGTGCAATAATTCTTAATCTAATCTTTATTAAAGGTGTGTAGATTCATTAAAGATTTTAAAAATTAATATTTTGACTGGGCCCATAAACGCGTTCAAATATAACTATCAAAATAAAAATATATTTTGGCACAACTCAGAACTTTCTTGCACCAAAAAGGAAACTATTTGAAATCTTTAAATTAAATGAAGTACATAACCTTTATGAATTTAAAGAAATAATCGCTTAAAACTTTAAAAAAAGAAAGCCTTTAAATTCTGTGTATCAAATTAGATTTTTCTTTAAAAGCCATTTTTAAGAATTAATCATAAATAATAGCTATTAAATATGCTAAGTAGATAAACTTAAAAAATAATCGAATTTTCTTCTTTTTTCTGAAATTAAGGAATTTAAACGGATCGAAATTACATTTTCCAGTACCATCAAAACTTAAATCTGATGGAGAATTTTTTATTCAAAAATATAATTGCAAAAATAAAAACGTGAAAAGTAATCCATGGTATAGAATAAAGATACAGATAATAATTAGCAATCTAATGGGTCTTTTAACACAAGATAACATCGACAGGTATTGATGAACTGCACTAAAAACGAAATTTTATATGAATGACTTAAATAAAAGAAGTATCCCATAGATTATGATTGGGATATAAACCACAGAATGTATACAAAATCGAATATCTGACCTAATATCTCAGCAAAAATATCTAATGAATTAAATAGTATCAAACGAGGCATCAGCAGTAGTAATTTCATAACAAAAGAAAAATATCTTATTTGAAATACGGCATTTTTCGGAAAATATCTTTTGCATTATTACTGAGAAATAATGTTAAAAACGAAGGAATGTCTCGTAGTTTATGAAAGAAAATTCCTTAAAATGCTTAATTTATTGTTGTAAATAATAACGATAGAAATGAATTATTACAGGGTCCACCAGGCGAAGGTCCTCAAATTCCGCCGGAAATTTTGTTCCAAAGAGATTATCCCTACTATCGACAGAGAAGAAGTGTTCGTGGCGATCTGATGCCTGCAGACGAACCAAAGAAGGAAGAAGATGAAAAGAAAGAAACGAATGACGATAAGCCAGAGACCCTCCAAGACAAATTGCTCAACATGTACGCCAACATCTACATCATGCGAAAGGAGATAGTTTTGATTAAGAAACCCTTGGGAACGAGAAAGAATCCGGCAAGGACATGCAGAGATCTTTACCTAGGGCATCCGGATTTCCAAGACGGTAGGCTCATTTTTCATGATTAGAACAATAATAACCAATGGCTCTGATCAAAGAAGGTACTCAGAAGAGATTCTAAAGAAATCTCATCTTTATAATGTACTAAGATTTAATGTATAAATAATGGAATTACTTCTTCACATTGATTTAAGGAAAGGAAAATGTTCATAAAAGACAGCGCATTTTTAACTCATGGCACATAGTTTGTCAGTATTTATTTCTGTTCTGAAATTTTTGTGTATTTTCTTGTATGATACTCACATGATAATTTCTATTTTCTACTTTTAGACGTTTATTCTTATTATCAAGATTATATTTATTATCATCTATGTCAAACCCCATAAAATCAATATAGAGTACAGAGTACAGAGATACAGTTATAGTATGCGTATGGAATTAAAGAATCAATTATTTTAAATATTCACAAAAATTGGGAGTTGGCAATGCCTTTTAAATGGTTCTGAATATATTTGACTGGTGGTACAGAACATAAATATATATATATTATCACACATTTATCAGAGACAATATGACTTGCGAAGTCATGAAAAATTCCCGTTCTATTTACACACTTTCCAATATTATTTATAGATATATTGCACTTAGAAAAGAGCGAAGCGCACTCGTTTAGTTATCTTATTTTTGTTAATATTTTTAACTTATGATCTGGTGTACAATGAATTTAATTTGCTTCGCAAAGTATTAACAATTTACTGTTTTTTAATAGTACAGTGAATTGGTTAGTAATAACATTTATATTAACGTTAAAGGTATAATAAATTCTTACCATTATTCCTTTTATAAAATATTGCATTTTTTTTCTCTCAGGCTGGTTTTGGGTGGACCCCAACTTGGGCATGATAGACGACGCCATCCATGTATTCTGCAACATGACTGCTAGAGGACAGACTTGCGTTTATCCGGATAAACACACAGCGTCGGTAATGTATTTTCATCGTTTCCTATATTAAGTACGATTCAAAATTTCATGTAAACAATGTAAAAAAGTTGCATTGTTTACGTTACAATAAGCAGTTCTTTTCCGTTAGCTGAGAGCAAACGGAAAATTGCCATAAAAAGTTGGCCAAATTTTACATTATTTGGCGATTTTTGCTTTAAAATCGCTATAAGAAATTTGGCGTAATTCTACATTATTTGGCAGTTTTTCGCTTGCGCCTGGCTAACGGAAAAGTGCCTTGTAAGCAAATAAATAAAATGAAAAATTCGACAAATTAGGTATACAACTTTCATCAAAACAATTGTAATTGTTAATAATAAATGATGAAACAATATTTGTATAGATAAAATAGTCGTTTTGTTATGTTGTTTCATTTATTTATTTGGCTAATCAATTGTCTGGCTAGTCGATAAGCCGTTCAAAGTATGAAAGATTCCATTAAAAACTATTTATATTCACATGACTAATGAACTAGCCCAACCTTTTTTTAAACACAATAACAGTTAAAATTTGAGTTTAAATGAAATTTAAATGTATTAAAAAGTCAAATGTATTAAAGAAATAAAAAAATATGATATTAGGTTGTGATTTTAATCTAACCATCCTTAATTATTTGTAACAAAACCATGAAAGAGGTGTTTATTTTAAAAATTAATTTAAAAAAAACTTGAAAGCGGTAATAAACACACAATCCCTTAATATCCGCTAAGATTAATAAACTATTTTTTGATTTATAAGAAAATATAAGACTTATATTTGTGTGATTTCATTTTTTTGGAAAAAAATGAATAGATTATGCAAGCCTCGATGGCGTTTTATTTTAATTAAAGCTAAAAAAAGTAATTTTTTAAAAAATTTTTCTCTAATGACTTAATTTCTATGCAAAGAATATTTGTTCAAATATGATTGACACTTATTAGGTTTTCTGTTCAAAAATTCGAACTGACCCTCATCATCTGGGTTATTTTCAATTCTATTTATCACTGAGCAAAGATTATTATTGAAATCGCAAACTCGGTTTTCAACATACTTTGAATCTGAAACCTATAAATACTAAGAATTAATTAATCGTCAGTTAAAATAAATCTTTTAATTTAAAGATTATTTTTATTTTCTTAACATCTATAACTAGTGTGTTTCACAAAAATGCGTCGAAAAAGTTACAACTAAATTCATTGATAATTATCATTAATACTTTTCTATATCGTCATCCTCAGACTAATAATAAACATATTTTAGTGATAGTTATTTTTTTATTATTTCCCACTAAAGATCATTCGTGTTTTTCAGAGTCCCGACATTCAGTGGAAGAATGACGACGATGGAAATAAAGAAGTCTGGTTCAGTTCTCTCCGTGGCGGTTTCAAGGTGACCATCATTTTATAATAGCAACCGGCGATATAAAATTTTACTCCTTAAAAGTTTATAATCTCGTTTTACTGACCCCCCTCCAAAAAAAAAAAATGTTTCGAGGTTTAATGAAAAAATAAAAGATTCTTAATCATATTATCATTATGAGAACATGATGTTGCTTTCGTTAGGGTTTTCAAATTACTAAAGGCAACGAATAATTGAAGCTCAAAATGGTTTAGGCAATGAACAAATGGCAATATTCATTATCTGTTAATTGCATATGTTTTTTTAACTGCTTTTACCAGTATTGCTTCATTATTACATATGCTTCTTCATAACTGGTGCGTTTTTATAAGGTTAACAATGACAGAATAGCTGTTATTTCATCTCAGAATCGTTTGAACCCAAAAACTTTGTTAGTCAGCTGGGAAAAATGGAAAATGAAAGTTTAAAAAATTTATATATATATATAGAGAGAGAGAGGGGGGGGAGGGACGGAGAAGTCTTACGATTGTTTCAATTATTTCAAACCGATTTAAACTGGTTAATGACTTAAACTAATTAAGATAAATAAGCACTTAAAAAATAATGTTCTCACATGATAACTTGAAATTTCCGATTGTAGATTTCATTTTCTTTTTTATTGTAACGTTGTTGCTTTTTCTATTATAGTTGATTCTGTTTATTTCTCTAATATGCAAACTTCGGGAGAAAAACTGTCTTTTCCCGAAATTTCAGCTTTATTTAATGCTTTATTTAGATAAATTTTCATGATATGCTTCAGATAAATGTCTTAATCTGAAGCATTAGAATTGGATTGTTTGTTAGTGAATAGAAAAGTTTGTGAAAATATCATTGGATGCTATTTAAAATTTAGGAATAAAATTTCGTAAGTTTAGAAAGTTGGATTAATTCTTAACAACAATTTGATGACATCTTTTGATACCTTCTAAATGCTATTCATAATCATTTAATTACTTGTATTGTCACAAATATGTAAAGAATTGCACTGTTAGTTGAAACACTTAGATTTATTAGAACGGTTCCACTCGCGACAGAACGAGAATTATAATTTATCCATCACCGTTAGACTCAGCTTTTATACATGCATAGAATGTTCGAGAACATTCCAAATCTAATATTTAAGGAAGGTTTAGAACCTTCCAGGTATTAAATAAACAATAGATAATATTAAAGGAAAATAAAGAATTTCAGTTTTTGGATAAAACATCGTGACTGTGATTCTAACCATGGACCAACTGAATTGAGATGCTATACCAACTGAGCCACGGTGACTGGTAATTATTCTCCTTTAAATGTCAATATAGCAGATTACTGTTAGCTATATGTTAAATTAGTTCGATTTAAAAGGAATTTGAGAGCTGTTTTGGTACGAGTCTTGAAATTTTGCATCGAGATCATATGACAAAGGCAATACTCAAGCCGATAACCCCTCTTCCAAACTTCTGCATCATATCGACGAGTAAAATTTTTGCCTCTTGCCAGCAGATTCAATATCCTGCAACCCATATACAAGACAGAGTTCTAATAGAAACGTCCTTTCATGTTCAAAGCAACTTTATAAAAGTACTGTGCGTCCCAGTCATTTCTGCAAGAACATAACATTTAAATGTTTCCACAACTATCTTATTCTGCTGATCGCTCCCAATGTTATGTATATTTTTTTCGGGTGCAATTTTACTTTACAATGAACAATCCTCAAGTTCCAAAGAAATGAAGCGACGAAGGCATTGAATAAAATAAAAAATACTGATTCGTTGTTCTTGTTTCTAATGGCACTTGCCATGGTCAAGGTCGTTGACGCGGCGATTTTAAGCCGAGGGTATGCCTCTCGTTTTAAATAGCGCCAATTAGTCCAAAAGTACGTCTTAGCTACTCACGCATCACACTCGCTTGCACAGCCCCTTTTTACAGGGGTGGGGGCATTAACACATCTCACAGATGGAATAGATGAAGAACACCCATGCCCGAATCTGGATTCGAACCCAGGACGCCCATATCAAGGGGAAGACGTGCTATCTCTTTACCAGGACGTTGGCTATGTTGATTTAAAATCCGCATTTGCGCCTTTGAGTGCTGGATTAACAATTATTTACACTTAGTAACTATTTGAAAACACCAAAAAATAGGTTTCATTTAGTCTTTCACAGTAATATCGATCCCGGAGGATTTTTAAAGAAGTAGCATAATCAATTCTCAAAAAGTGTTAAACCAATTTCTTAAAAAAAAGTTAATTAATTAAAACTAAATATGAAGTTACAAAATCAGTGGGATTATTTTCTTTCCTTTCTTATTTATTTAAGTCATTCAGATAATTTTATCAGTTCCAAAATTTAATTGTTTCATAAAGCAAAATTCGGTTCAAAATGCTTAGATTTCTTCTTAAAAATGACTTAGCTATATTTCTTCCTTTTTGATTCGAGATTACAATCTTTTATTAAAAGGTTGAAATAGCATGAAATTTCAACATTTCATCTTTAATTCCTTATTAATATGCCATGTCCATAGGCCTCTTCTACATGCAATAACTGTTTCTTACTGCAAAATGAAATTGTCATTAAATATAGTAATACCTTGTTTGCAGTCTTGTAGTCAGTCTTCTTCAAGGTTGTGGCTGAAACATATCTTCCAGCTAGGGTTCGTATTTACCAAACAAAAATCAAAAACGAGGAAATGGTCTGCACAAGTTTCTTTCCCAAGGACAGCGACAATATGGAACCTTGCCAAATGGAACTTAATATTTGAATATAAAAATACGAAGTTCTATCAAGATTCTTTTTTTTTAAATTCAGACATCCTTTTAAATTTAGTGGGACGTGTTTCTCTAAAATATGACTCATTATATGGCTTAAAATATGAAAGGGAAGCCTTGTAGTTACAGGGAACTTTATTGTAATTTTTAATATTTAGTTTTTCTATAATTAAATTAATTCTTCGTTTTAAAATGACTGAGATATCTCGATAGCACAGAAATAAAAAAAAATGCATTTAAGAATTAACCACTTGACATACGAATTTATTTGACTTCCTACTTAGATGACACATCCAATATTAAACATTTATTGTTATTTTAATTCCTATAATAATGTAACGAGTTTTAAGATAATGAAAAGTTTTTAAATGATTCTGGCATTTTAAATTACTGAATACTTTCACTTAATTGCAGGTTTAAAATTAATAATTCAATAATTCGATGCGCGTTTCAGAGACGTCATTGCATGTGAAGTGGTTAGTTTAAAATGAAAAATAAATGTTTTGAATATGTATATCATATAGAATCTGCCAAATTTCTGGCATTGAGATAAACAAGTACAAATTATTTTAAATGAGTAAAAAATATTTCATACTGTATCATTCAACTTAAACAATTATTGATTAAAAAATTCGTCGATTAATGTATGTTTTTATACTAAAATCAAGGAATAACTTGTGTTTATCAAGAAAAATTCTAAATTATCCTTTTTAGATTCATAGTTTTATTTTTTCAATCCCTACAATTAGTTCCCCATTTCCCTATATAAATTGATATATCTTGGCCAAATTTTCGATCGTTAATGAAATACTTTTTATTCATCACTCAAGTTCAAATACATTTTTTAAAACTTGTAGCGGATGATAATTGAAGTTAATACAGTTTTTTCAAATGTTAATACATTCATTAAATCCGATTAACTTTTAATACTTTAAAGTTTTAGCAGTTCGTAATAAAAATTTAAATCTACAGAGAGAAGCCCAATCAGTAAAATTCAAGGATTTCAGTATTTTCGTGTGAAGGTAAAGAATGCGAGTACAATTCTTTCGAAAATTAATCATTTTTTGATAAGTTATTTATATTAATTGCAATTATTTAATAAAAAGTAACTAAAATAAAAATTTTCTTTGCTGTCCTAAGTAGAAATTGACTTAAATTTTTAAAAATATTATCTTATTCACAGCAGTGACACTCTTGATATGGAACAAAAACAAAAATGTAATTTTTTTTTCTGTCAGTCAATAGTTGAAAAGAAACCTGTGAATGTATATACTTGCAAATTAGCTTTAAAAACATTTAAGTGCAAAATAATGAAATAATGTGTTACAAAGTAAAAACCAATACTATATTTAAAAATATAACTGTAATTACCTTCTTTTAATTTTTTAATATTATATTTCGATGTAGTTTCAGAGCATTAAATCAGTCATTCAGCAAATTCAGCTCGTTTTCTTATTCATTCCAAAATAGTTCTTTAATACAAATAAGTACATAATATTTAGGTTGAAAGGTACGAGATGCTGTTGAGATTAAGTCCTACCAGACTCTCCACCCGGTCACGGATACACACTGATTTAAGCCATAATGAATGACAGGACCGCTACAACAGTACTAGAAACAATGGCGGAAACTGAGGTTGATTCCTAAAGATCATTACCGGTCACGGTACAATCTTCCCCGAAGGAAGTATGTCCCATCATCAATGGGAGGAGCCTACCCCCAGGGCGGTGAGATCCAACCACCATGCCGGAAGCATCTCATCCTCATTTTGAGGTGCCTCCCCCCGGGGGATTGCTATTGAGATCAAAAACAGATTTGAAATATTTGAAGATTTAAAAGAAGCACAATGGGTTTCTTTAAATAATAATCAAATGTTTTCGCTGTATACGTAAAATAGCAAGATGACAATTATAATTTTCCTTCATGCTGAAGAAATTAACTCTCAAAAATCAATACATAAGAATATCAATGGATTTTCTCTCTAATGCCTTTTTCCTCCCTAATCCTCTTTTACAAATATTTTTCAGCTTTATCGAAAAATGAAGAAAATAAAAAAGGAATAAATCAAATTGTTCCAGAATTCATATCACACGTAGTTTTGGTGGTGGGTTATCACTGGTCATTACTGGTCTACTTTTATTAGTAAAAAAATGGTGCTTTTTA
Source organism: Argiope argentata (assembly GCA_026289955.1). Taxonomy (NCBI): domain Eukaryota; kingdom Metazoa; phylum Arthropoda; class Arachnida; order Araneae; family Araneidae; genus Argiope; species Argiope argentata. The sequence continues at coordinate 1,854,487 of JAOUZG010008838.1, read as the reverse complement.
AGTGCTGGATATTCTTTCCGTAAATATGGATTCTAAAGTTAATTTCGCCCTTTTCCCCTTCATTTTCAGATCACTTACGAAGGCGTTGGCTCTATTCAGCTGACTTTCCTGAGACTTCTGAGTCAAGAAGCGTTTCAAAACTTCACCTACTCGTGTACGAATGCTGTTGGATGGTACGATCAAGACGATGACAACTACGATCTTTCCATTCAGATCATGGGCGAAAACGGTCAGATATTCGGGCCCAAACCGCCCAAACCTCTCATACTTCTGGACGGCTGCAAGGTAAAAGGATTTGACCCTTTTTTTAAATCACGGTCACTAATCAGTTTTAGTTATATAGGATTGAAATGTAAAGTTCCGACTTACAGTGTAAAAACAATACAATTTCTAAGTTAATGTTTAAAAATTTCTGAAAAATAATTCTTGTAAAAAATTTTATTCAACAATCCAAAGAAAAAATTTTAACAAAGAATTTGAGAGATTACTTTAGTACTTCAAAACATTATTACTGCTTTGCAAAAATATTGTTTATTACAATGATTCTTAAATCGTGCTTTCAAAAGCAAAATAATTTTTTTTCATTTACTCAGAAATTTTCTCAGTTATTAAACGTAAATATAAGTTTATATTGCTTAATTAAAAGATGGGATTTAGTTTTTAGTAATTTAATATGATCTCACTTTTAATGCTCATAATAGAAAATATTTCTAATTGAAAAAAAAATTCTTAGACAATTGATGCAGTGCTCCAAAACACTTTTCGCAGTTTTGTTTTCTGAGAAATTTTTCCCGCTAAGCCAAATATAGTTGAATATTGATGTCAAATGAATATTCTGATATAAATTAGAATATTAGAAACACATTGATGAAACTATCATAAATATTTGTACATTTAAAAGTTTTAGAAAAATTATTTGAAAGAAGCTAATTTTTTGCGTATAAGGGTTCTAAATATTGTGCCGTTTTGTGTTGTAACACTAAACAACTATATCGAAACTTTTGTATTTGCAACTAAATAAAAACCCAAATGTCTAAATATTAAGAATTTTGATTCAGTAAAGTCTCTTTATGGTCAAATTTCTCTTCAACTTGGAAAATCTGTAAGAAAATAATACAACTTTGAGAAAATACCTTCTTTCTTTTTTTATTCTTATAACGTTTGAAATGAAATCTTTTAATAATTCTAAACATTTCATTAAACGTAATTGCCGCAAGAGAAAATACACAATCGGAATCCCCCAAGTCTAAATTGTGATAAATATTATTTGTATTTAATTAAATATTTATCTTTATTTTTTTTCAGGATCGTAAAGATTCCGGCAAATCGGTGTTCGAAGTTCGGACGACCAAATTGGAACGATTGCCTCTAGTGGACTTCTTGCCAAAAGATTATGGATCGTCCGAACAGGCTTTCGGATTTGATGTCGGCCCCCTCTGCTTCAATTGATGAGGCATCGCATTCAATTCAAAACCCCAAAGGACTTGCATAGCATCGTTTTAGTGCGGCTTCTTACTTTACTTTAAATTATATCGCTTATTATTATTATTTCACTATTTTGAAATGTCGCGTGAAGTGTTTGTTATTTTTTTTGGACATCGTATGTCTTTGAAACCATTTGTTTCGTTCGCGTGGTGTCGCTTCTTAAATGTTTTTCGTTATCATATTTGGTGAAATTAATGTGAGCATAGATGAAGTCATCTGCTGAGTAAGAAGACATTAAATTCCTTATTAGAATATTTATTATATTGTCTTAAAATGATTTCTATAATTTAAATTTCTGTCATTTTTTATTGAAAACTTTTGCTTAAAATTTCTAAGATTTTTGTTTAAATGAATTTTTTTAAATTAAAAAAAAACGTTAGACAATATACAAACATAAATTTTAATGTAATATTTATATAATTAAAAATTTAATTTAATGGAGTTTTTTACTAAAATTGAGAAATAACAGCATATGTTATTTCTACCATCGATTTCAACAATATTTTTTTTAAGATTATGAATTTAAAAATCACTTTGAAAATTTTGATTTTTATATTTCTGTTATGGTTGTTGAATTATGAAATCAGAATAACGTTAACTTTTATCATTTTAATTGTAAATACTTTGTTTAGATTGATGAGCAATACAAGTTTTTGTAATGATCTCAGATAATACGAGAATTTAAAAATATGTGTTCACTCTACGAAAATGCTTTAGAGCACAATTAAGAGTGCTATTCTAAACAATTTTTATACATTTTATATTTCAAATGTGCGTTGTATTTTTGCTGTCGTTATGTAAAGTTATTTTTTAAGACTAGAGTATCACTGCCAATGCATATTTGTGTAGAGATGTTCTCATAAGAACACAGCACAAATTGTGATGTAAATAAATGTTATTTTGTGAAATAAGTTCTCTTTCTGCAATTTATCCTCGGGTACTTGCAAAACATTACCAGACATTTACAATAACAACAGAAAATACATCACTTCTTTCTAAATATTAAAATATTACTGCATGACAAGCATATAAATATTCAAATAAAACATCCAACAAATATGGTATACGGTTTTTCTACGGAGGACAATTATTTTTAAAATATTTTCTTATGGATTGATATTGTATAATTACAACACGCAGTAAAAATGCTAATAAGGTAAAACATTATGCTAAATACGAATAAAAAATTGCGTGTGTTAAAAGCGAGTTTACTGAAGCGTGTACTTGATTCGAACATACCACAGAGCTTGTTATTTTATAAAAGTGGGGGGAGGGACGCAATCAATAAAATCGGATGAGATAACTACTTTCACTCTCTCTCTGTCTATCTATCTATCTATCTATATATATATGTGTGTATAGGAGTCTAACCAAATCTTCCAAAAATTGGACTCTTCAGATAGTTCTAAAAATAAGACTCTTCTTTAGTGGCGTGGTGTCTTAAGCTTTTTAAAAAATAATTATGGGTTCAGTTTAAAAAGTAAAATAAAATAATGCAAACGAAGGATGAAGAGACTTCTTTAAAAAAATAAAAGAATTTATTAAGAGTTAAAGGGGAAAATTTTCAAAGGGGAGTATTTACGGGGAAATGTTAAATGGATTAAAACATGGAGATATTAAACAAACGGAAAGTTAGATTATTTCCTCTAGGAGGACGAAGTAACAAAAACATTAAGTGACTGAAAACATATTACCGTGTAGCTTTGCAAGCAGGAAACGCTGGCGCGTGGAATCACCTTTATCCTACGGTTGTTAGTGGGCCTCTGCCTGAATATTAATTGGGACAATTTTTCAAAAGTTCGATAGATGGCGTTGTTCTGGAATGTTGTTTTAATTAAAAGTATCGTCCTCTGGGAAATGATCTCACCATTTAGAACCCTCGCTTTGAATTATGTCAACAATCGGATGTTGATAAAAGAAAAAATGAAAGCTAAGATGATGGTTAAACAAAATAACTCTGTGGGATGTCTTATATATATATTTTTTTCTGCAGAAATCGTAGGTTTTAATTTAATATATCAGTTTCGTTAGTTCTTTTATCCTTATTGCGATTTAAAAATCTTACTTATTACGAAAAGCATTCGTAAATAATCATTGTTTAGAAGGATACATAAATTTTTTTGTAAAACTTTTAGATAGTAAGATTTTTTTAAAAAAATAATTAAGTATATTAGTAAAATGAAAAAAAAAAGAAAGATATAATTTATGATTTTATTCTTAAAATGAACTATTAAATTTGCGATTTGTGGACAGATTCTTTTCTTTAGAAATTTTGTAAAAATTATTAAGAAAGTAAATCTTAAAAACAATTTTGAGAATGTCTTTTGAAAATAGAATTAGTTTTTGAAGATGACCGTACAGAAACTTAACAAAAATTGAGTAATTGGATAAATTTAATTGAGTTGATAGAAACTTCTACGGTGATGTCGAAACTTATAATCATAAAAATTATCAATTTTCGATAATTTTTGGCGAGGGTTTTAAACATATGTATGGCACAGTTTAGTCGAGGTTGGATCTTCAGCCAATAAAATCATAACCTAGCCAAACCCAATTTTGGTTAGTGCAATTTGTCATTTACAGCCTAATTGCTAACCGCCTAATTTGTATGCAAAACCGTTGCATTTTGAGCATGTTTTCTCTTCAATTCAACAATATAATTTTTTGTGTGTAGGATTTCTTTAACAAGCAGCATCCCTAGTAGCGCACAAATATTGTACTGTATTGATCAATATTGTGGAATATTGTTCAATATCATATCACACAATATTGTACAATATTATGGTGCAGGATGTGCTACCCTGAATAGTTTTCAAAGTGGAAAAGGAATATCCAGTTATCACTAGTTCTGAGACAAAAATTTACAAATATGTCGTTTTTATCAATTTCCGATATTTTATGCGTAAAAAAATCATGAAAAATTGAGTATTGACTGAATCTACAAAATTTTACTTTATTGACTTCATTTGAATAGTTGTATCTTATTTTATTGAATAAGAGTGCTGAAAATCATACTAACGCTGTACGTTAAAAAGAATTAACAAACGTCTATATAAAATATTTTTTGAGGATTTAAAGTTAAGTATAAATCATATTATCTATACATGAAAAAAAGATGGTAAACAAGAGCACTGTTAAAAAAAAGGATAAAACAAGATTAATTTCAAACTAATATATTTGACACGTGATTTCCATTACCTATTTCTTTTTGTAAAAAATAGTGCTTGGTACAATGCCAAGAGCTAAACTATGATATATGGATAAAAAAGAAAACTACGAGGTGAAAAGTTTTCTTTGGAAAAGTTGGCAAGTATTCCCATGTGTTTTATTAATCTTATATGGACTTTATATATGATACATTATGGAAAGAATCAGGCTAAAGTAAAATATTCTGAAGTAATTTTAGAAGTCCCAAAGAAAACAAACGGCGATCCGAATTTGAATTTCATCCAGGCCAACCATGTTTATCAATTATTTTTTACATAAAAACATACTATGGTTATTTTAAAAACTGGACAATTCAGTTTATTTGATTTTTATTTATTTCTTTATGTTTTAAAAAACATAAGCTGAATACCTAAGCAGAGCATCTAAGAAATATAGTCATCGGTTTTAAAATGAAGCCAGGGGTTGTCTGGATCACTGCTATTATTCTCTGACACAAACCGAAAATTGTATACCTCAATTTTATAAAAATGGTACATGTAAAGTTTCTTAAACCTTTTCTATTTACCATCTATTTTTCTGGATGAAATTATTTTGAGATCTCATTTTCCCTTGGGAGAAATTTTTCTTACAAAATATTGTAAAATATGTTACATGAATATATTATATGAATATTACAAAATGTTGTAAGATTCAAGTATATGCTTTAGTTAAATTACAATTTCAATTTGAAATTTCAAAAGAATTGAATGGATTGGACTCTTTTGTTATTTTTCACAGCGATTAGATATGAAAATCATAACTTGAACCAGCACTCCATTTTTCAAACATTCAAGCCACATCAAAACGAACTATAGCGTATTTAGATACAGGGTAAGAAGAATTAAATGCCTAATTCTTACACTACGCAAAATATCGTTACTTTTTTAGCGTTGCGGGTTCGAATGGAATGGACTTTACTTGAGGACAGCACAAACAAATTTATTTACCGCTATTTACAGGATAATTGATAAAGTAAAAATTTCAGATAACCACAATCCAGCAGTAATCAGTCAATTACAGCGTAAATGCAAGTCTTACGCAAAATAAACACAGACTGAAAAACAGATATAGTATAGCATAGTAAACAGTAAATCGCAGCGAGTTTAATAATACAACGCTAACAGCAAACGTAAACACAGCTCACTAATCCGCCAGTCCAGCGAGACGCTTCTCTTCCGGGAGAAAACTAACTAACTCAACTAACTGCCGGAACTACGGCTACCCGTCCCTTATATAGCCGACCAAGCGCGCATCCAAAAGCACGCGAAGCAACACGGTGCTTAATATACGATCCAGCGGCTACCAGACTATTCCTTTCGCCAAACCAACCCAGCTGGCACGAAGCTCCTCGTCAAACGTCGCCATCTTTGGCACGTTTTCGTACCGCTCGGCCGCTTGTAACAATATAATGAATGTATTCAGTAAAAATGTACATATATGCAGAGGTAATATAATCAAGTATTGAATGTACTGCCTCTCATAAATATACGATATGAGCTTCTTTTGTTCTACGATGTACATCAAGTCTGAAATGAAATTTTTGCTAAACTTTGTGCAGTATGTCTATATGAAATTTTTCACTCCCATGTGATTTTTTCATGTGGGGGTTATAAAAGATCACGTATATATGCGTCCAGGTCCAACGATTGCGGTTGATTTGAAAGTTCATATCATACCTGCTATGCAAACTTATGCATTGATAGGCATATTGCATAGAGTTTGGCAAGAATTTCATTTCAGACTTGATGTGCGCCGTATAACAAAAGGAGCGCATATCGTACTTGTGGGAGAGGTAGTACATTCAAAACTTGATTATATTACCTCCGCATATATGTACATTTTTACCGAATGCATTAATTACCTTTTGGGAAGTACACCAATGAAATTGGGACACTCATTTTCACTTATTCTGTATTTTGAGATGGTAGGTAACACTTTCTATGAAATCTCTCTTTCAAGTTCATATTTCAACGCATTTCAGTTTCATATTTCAACGCATTTTTAACTTAAAAAGTATGTCAACAATTAATTTACTTTTTTTTCTACTCCTCTATAAGTTCACACTCTCTCTATATATCTTGCTCAAATTTTCAATCATTAATAAAATACTTTTTATTCATCCACTCAAGTTCAAATACATTTTTAAAAACTTCTAATAGATGCCACTTGAAGTTAATATAATTTTTTTCAAATACTAATTTATTAATTAAATTTAATTAATTTTTGATACATAATAGAGTTTTAGCAGTTTGTAATGAAAACTGAAATCAATAGGCAGTAGCTTAATCGGTAACATGCGAGGATTTCATTTTAGTATTTTACACGTGGAGGTGAAAAATACGAGTTCAATTCTTGCAAAAATCAATAATTTTTTTATCATTCATTTGTATTAATTGAAATTATTAAACAAAAAGTTACCAAACTAAAATTTTTCTTTTCTTATCCTACTAAAAATTGACTTAATTTTTAAAAAAGCATTTTAGAACATGATGTTGTTTTGAGTCATGAGGTTTTTAGAGTCAACAAAAATCCGTAGGCGAAATATAAAAATTTTATCATCTGCACGAGCATCTCAAAAACCAACTTTTAATAATGCGTTGCCATTACATTAACAAAAGCTCTGATTAAATAATATAAATTAATGACTACAGTAAATAAAACCTAGAATAATGTCATTTTAAGCGCGTGATTATATGAAATGAAATAAATAGGAAATGTGGTATTGTTTTAAAACGATCAATGCGAGACAAATTTTTTGGATTGTTTGCAATACTAAAGTGATTAATTGAATGAAATAATTAAAAATGAATAAAAATATATGTACGAGAACGCGGTGCTTGGCCGTTCAAGAAATGATGTTCTGAAATATGCATAGCAGATTTCATTTAAATCTTTTTATTTTATTTGTAATTTTAGAAATTGAGAAATTGTAAATAGTTTTATTTCTTCATTATAATTCATGATTTCACATCATAACTCTATATCATTTAAGTAAACACTCGATGTTAATAAAAATGAATAATTAGGTAAATGTCATAAAACGGATAATCAACCAGCTATACTTGAAAAAGGGTTAATACAATCTTGATATTTTATAATTCAAAGAAATGGCAGCTTTTTTACAAATTTATTTTTCAGTTAGGCTAATAACATCCCGAAGCCTTAAAAACTGTCTAGTTAAAAATCCGCCAATGAGCGACGATAATTTTAACGCCACCATTCTGAGGAAGCGAATCATGCTAATTTTATTTATAAGCCTAGCCTTTAACACCAGGTTAATATACCTAGCCTTTATCCCTAAGATACTATACATATTTGCATTACATACTATTTTGAAGGTAAAGATGAAATTAGGAAATATGCGACATTAGATTTCATCGTATAAACTGATTATGATTTTTTTATTGCATGCTCACAGCTATATATGACCAAAAGTGGTTTCAAAACTAATTTTAAAAAAACACCAATCAATTAATGTATTTAAATTGCTTAACCTCCCCCCCCCCACTTTTTAGAGCAACGTTAATCGATATCAATGTATCGTCATAGATACAGTGTATGTAATATTCAGAGCAAATTTTTCTATTAGAAATGGCATTTCGGTAAAAGTGAAGTTAAGTGTTTTTCGTGCGGCGCCAAGTCGCCAATAAAGATGGCGGATCAAAGTAAACAAACACTTCTGTGGAATAGTAACGGTTAACACTTTACGCAATATAATTAAGATTTTTTACTGATAAGTATTTTATTTCGGATTATGTACTGTTTCCGTTGAAACAGTACATAATAAAAAGAAGAGAAAGAACGGAGGAAGAAGAAATCAAATCATTCTCCATACAAATTTTCAAACAAGCATCCTTTTCTAATTTCTTCAACTCATAAAAAACATATATATTCCACTCACTCTTCGTCCATTCTGCAAGTTCGAAATACTGTTTTCCATTACATTTATCAGACATTACAAATTATCAAGTAAACCAACATTTAGAGAAAAAAAAAAAGAATTACCAGAACTGCGAAGAATTCCACTGCATCTAACTTTTAAAGTAAGAATGCAGACGATTTCGTAAAATACGAATTCAGACGATTTTTTAAATCCCATATTGACAATTAAAATTTGCAAAAGAATAAATATTTTCTGTTCGTGTTCACATTAAAAATAAAATTGCAATGTCTGAATAGTTGTAAAAATTTTTAAATTATTATAAAGAACAAAATTAAAATCTTTAATCGATATTTTTGATTTTTAACATTTTTCATAAAATAATCGTAGTTCACCTTCAACTCAACCATTGCTAAAAGTAGTAATCAAAACAGCATTAGGGTTGCTAGAAGAGCGTTGCCATATTGGCGGCAAACTCGGCGTGCACACTAATCATTTTAATCGACTTTTTCTAACTTGAACATATAAATTAATTTTCTTTTGATTGCATAGTTTTCAACAACTTAAAGATGATATCACAAAATGAATCTTATGAAGTCCAGGTAGTTATAATTTTGTCCTGTTGTTAATTACCAATTTTACGATTGCATACGAAGAATATTTAATTCGTCTTAAGTTCTATTTACATTTATTTTAATAATATCCTCAAGAATGTACGAAATTAAATCTTTTTTTTAAAAATTTTCAGTGGTTAAAAGTCTTTTTAAACGTTAATATATTTTCAACTGAACGACCATTTAGTGACTAAGCAATTGCGCTTCGGAAAAACTTATAACAATTACATTTGTTGACATTTTTTTGTTTGGTGAGAAAGAAAAAATAACAGCTGCTCTTGGCGAGAAGTGTAATTAAGCCAAATATGTTTGGCGACGTATTTTATTTTTTTTTGGTAAAGAAAAATGCAACAATTTTTGTCAATAAAATGTTAATTTTTACAAATTCTACAAAAAATAATGATGTTTTCATCAAAATAAAATTACCTGGTTGATGCATAGGCGTACGATGATACTTGCTATTTCTTTGTAATCAAATTCATTGGAATCTCACGCAGCTTTAATGGAATCCTTCAACGAAAGTTATGGCGTCGTTTCGTTTCTTCGTAGCTAGCAACTTTCGAAGCTTCTGAGGAAGAGTTATAGGTTCTTAATAAAAAAATCCACTGCGCCATATAAGAGGTGGATCAATTGTATCAGGATTATTTTAAGAAGGGAAAGGTCCATTAAAAATAAACATTTAATTAATATTAAAGGTTGAGAACATATCTTGTGCGATATCGAATACAAACAGCGAAACTAATAAACAAAAATTCTGTTGCCATTCAGCATCAATAAATACAGAAATAACACTAAATATAAATGAGAACCTTACATACAGCAGATATTACAAAATGAATCTTTTTAAGGTGCCTTATTTGTATATTATTAAGTCTAACTAAACGAACATTATGGAAATAAAAACACAAAATAAAAATGTAATATTTTATTCACAACTCAGCAACATGTTTACATAAAATTGTCACACTGAATGATTTCGAAATACAAATATCTTCACCATCAAACACAAAAAATATATATACTCAGTCTTTAAGAACATTTAGAAATGAAAAATTCGTAATTGTACAATTGTCTTTTTAGATGACAGACACGCTTATATAACAAGGAAGAGAACAAAAGAATTAAAAAGCAAGCAAAATCTGAATCAATGCTAGTGCTCCGTATATGAAGCGACAAAAAGAATCACATAAAATGTTCCCAAACAATACTCATATCAAAAACAGAAGCTTTGCAACATTCTCAATAGCAAAGGACAGCTCGTACGTTTATAATCCTTCTTGCTTGGATTTATTCTATTAATACAATAGAATTTCGAATGACAGAAGTTGCGCTTTCATTTGCCCATTCCTAATCCACGCATGAGCTCCATGGGCAGCGGGAATACAACAGTCGAATTCTTCTCAGCTGCAATCGAGGTGAGGGTTTGCAAGTAACGCAGCTGCAAAGCGCCAGGGGAGTCGGAGATGACGTCAGCGGCTTCTTTGAGTGCACGAGATGCTCGTTGTTCTCCTTCAGCAGCAATCACCTTTTTTTAAAAAATGAGAAAAAAAAATGTCATTAAGATAAATGAACAATTATACAACTGAGATATCAAGACAAATGAACAATTAGCACAACTGAGATAGACAAATGAACAATTAGTACAACTAAGATCAAGACAAATGAACAATTAGTACAACTGAGATATCAAAATAAATGAGTAATCAGTGCAACTGAGATATCAGGACTAATGAACAATTTGTAGAAATGAGATATCAAGACAAATGAATAATTAGTACAAATGAGATATCAAGACAAATGAACAATTAGTGTAACTGAGATATCAAGACAAATGAACAATTAGTACAACTGATATATCAAGACAAATGAATAATCAAAGCCATCGATACGCGATGATAAAAGATTCAAGATATCAATACAAGGATATCGACGTATTCAGGATGTCAATACCAATAAACAATTTCAGAATATCAATAATATTAGTGCTTTCAGGATATCAATATAAATGAGCCATTAGTACTCTCACAATATAAATAATCAAATAAATAAACAAAACAAAAAAAATATAAGAAATTTAAAAAATAGCACTAGAATAAACGGACATTTTAAGTCATAGGAATATTGGAACAAAATTAAAGCTATCGAGATATCAGGACAAAGAAACAATTAGTATCTTTAGGATATCAATACAAATGAACAGATGGTGCAATAACGATGTTAAACGAATGACCGCCCGCTTTCTGGCACAGAGGTAGCGCGTCTTCCTCGTGTTCTGGGAGTGCAGGTTCGGGCATGGTTGCTCTTCTGTGTGCTATCAGTAAAACGTATGAATGCCAGCCCCTATAAAAATGGGCGGTGAAGCAAATACGATGAGTGTGTAGCTATGTCTTATTTTCGGCCCTAATTGGCGCTACTTCAAAGACGAAAGATGCTCCTTTCAACTTAAATCTGCTGCTCTATCAGCTGGGGGCTTGTCCAAAGGCAAGTGCCATAAGTAACAACAACAACAGAACGAATGGAGGATTAGATGCGATCCGAATACCATATTTGTATTTTGAAGAATTACAGAATACCTCCCAACTCAAATGGCTTTTCGGTACTTGACTTTTCAATGCCACCTGTTATCTAACAGCACGTTAGCTAAAAATATGATGTTATAGCAAGTTCTACCAACGGCTTAAAAGTCGTTTCGCCACTTATCCATTGCCTCTTGAAGGAAACGCAATCTATTTCTAGTTTAACATTTATTAACAGTTTAACATTGAGAATGAATAGTTACTTTTAACTTTGGAAAAGAATTATAGTGCTTGGGAAATACTGTTTTCTATATTTAACCCTTTGCAGGAAAAGTAATTCGATGATAATTAATCAATATACAAGGGCTTATTTATTGTTCCAAATCTGTGCGTGTGTGTGCTTAAAATTGATTGTCTCCATCTTTTTACCATTCTGTAGGTATTTTAAATAATCAAAATTGAAAAATAAATCAATAAAATGTCAAAATGATGCACCGTCTTGAATGGTGCGCAAGAGGCACCATCGAGAGCAAAGGGTTAATGTGATTATATCGTAGTATAGAATAATGTTTTGATGCATTTAAAAATAATGGACAGAAATTTGGAAGGCTTAAAAAACTTTTTCAACAAATCAAAGTAAACAATTTCTGTATTAATCCATCATTTAAATTTATAAAATAATATTAGATATTGTAATAGTGCGCAGTTCCAAGGGCCACCGATTTTTGTTATGATGATTTTTAGTGTCAACACTAATTCCATATTCGCGATTTCTAAAGCATATATCGCAATTAAAATGAACAATATCCATGACAATAACTGATTAAATGGTTCTCACGCCTTTGGTAATCCAATGATCTCTTCTAATCAACTGCTTGGATTTATACTGGGATTTCAGGCTGATAACGAGGAATTCTAATATCTTCCAACTACACGTCACAGAAAATTCTCCAGGACTCTGTTGAAAAATCGCACAATTTTCTGTCAATCCCCATTTTAAATTGAGAAGTCACAATATTCATTTTCCGAAAAGGGTTTTTATGTATATCTTGAAATGCTCGAAATTTTAGCAAACTAATACATTCTCATTTTTTTTATTATCATTCCTTATATCGTAAATAATTTAAATTATTTTTTACCCTTAATAACCTAGAGTTTCAATTTTGATACCAATCTTTTAAACCGAATGTTCACATTACTATTAGTTTTTTTATAGGTTGGCTGTACGTATTTTATTGTTGTATAATATTCTTTCCAACGAAATTTTTTTAAAAATCAAACGTCATTATCATCTAGACCCTCAAGCAAACACAGTAATATTAAAAATAAATCACTTTCGTAAATCAGGCTACTAAGGGTTAAATATTGTTGTTGTTATTAGCAGCAAAAGTTTAGCAGGACAAGTTTCACCGAGGTGTCAGCGAGTTTTAAGCCGATACGAGCCTCTTTTGCTTCGAAGTAGCATCAACTAAGGCCAGGAGTATGACTTAGTTGCTCATTCATCACAGTCGCTTGCACAGCTCCTTTTTGCAGGGGGAGGCACAGTCACACACCTTGCAGATAGCACTCAGAAGAACAACCATGCCCGAACCGGGACACCCAGCTGTTGGAGAAGACGCCCTACTCCTATTAAGGACGCTGGCATTTTCAAATAACATCAATGCAACATGATGGGCATTTTCCTTCATTTAAAGTCATATGACTACATCGAAAGTCACAAAGCCCTACTGAACAATTTAACCCTCTATGGACCGAATTTTCGTTTTAACACCAAAAAAAAATGTGGAGACGAAAAATCAGAAATTATAAATCTGCATATGCAAATGAAAACAAATTTTTGTGTTGAAACAATTTTATTGCGTTATAATCATTGTGTGACTTTCAAGTCACACCCGCTTATAAAATTTGCACTTCTGTGTATAACAGCTCAGATGTGAAAGTCCATAAAAAAATTTTTCATTTGTTGCAAGGCATAAATGTACGTGCATCCATAAACATAGTTTTGCAATCACTGACAAAAGTACGAATATTTTCAATTGGATCAAATAATTTCCCGTAGCTTTACTGCCAACAGTTTGCACAGCAATTATTTTGCTATTTCGGGTTCATGGGCCTAGCAGTGGTCATGAATACTAGTACTGGTTGTGTTTGCAACGTCATAGAGTTAAGATTTACGCGCCATCTAATTTTAAAAAACTATAATTATTTTGTAAAATGTCGATAAATTAAAACGTGACCTGAAAGTTACAAGGGACCATAGAGGGTCAATACGTTGGCTGTCATGTCACCCACATTCGGGTGCCCGCCGTAAAAGTACTCAGTCAATGTAGAATTTGACGCGAGGAGAACAAGTCTGTCTACGTTTAGTCTATACCTCCTTGTTTCAAGATGATGCACAGCATGTGAATCGAATGTGATTGACACCTTCTATCCAATTAGATATTTTCTTCTTTACTGCAATTAAAAGAGAGCAAATAAGTGAGGATCTTATTAGATAGTGGTCGAAATCACAGGCATCCATCATGGCAGCGAAAGCGTTATCTGAATAGCAGTCACTACAATTTTACTAAGCTTAACTTCGGTTTCTCAAGCTTTTTCCTCCTTCAGAAAATAACGTTTTATTGATGTATGAATTTTTTTTTCTCCTCCATTTTTCAGGAATCACAATATCCAACGGATTCAAATCAACATCGAACACAACTTAATAGATATGGCTAAATAAAAGTTTGTCGTGATATCCTTCATTAGATACAGTTAAAAAACTTTATGATTTAGTCTAGTAGCCCCATATCGCAGAGTTCCGATTTACATTATCTAAGGAATAGGTGGCGCTGTGTGTATTCATTTTCATTTGTATATATTACATACTCTTTCGGGCCCGAATAACCTGGTTGGTAAAGCGTTGGGCGTGTATTACTTAGGTGACGAGTTCGAAACTCACCGATCAAAAGATTTCCCGAGTGTATGACGACTGGCACTCGTTAATCCTGTCGTGGTGGCAAAACCTTCCATGCCGAGAGTAATACCACTGGGGGTACTGGGTCAGAGGTGATCGTTCTCTGTTCCAGATCTAAATTACGATCTGAGATGTACGAATGAATTTGCAGGAATGAAGTTCCCCCTCCTAAAAAGGGTTGAGATGTGTGTGTAGCTAAGTAGCACTCTTGGCCTTAGTTGGCTTTACTTGTAAAACAAGAGACACGTTTCTTCGGCTTAAAATCTGCTGATGTATCAGCGGGACTTGTCCATGGCAAGTGCCATAAGTAACAACACATACTCTTTCTCGTACATTGCCTACTTCTGTAAATTTATTTTGCAATAACATGAATGGTTCAGTTTTCTTTTAACAAGGCACAGCCAAGAATGCGGCCCCCTGCATGCCCCGAGCATATAGAGGGAGCAGACAAGTATAAATGTAGATAAAAGAAATGAATATTATAAAATTATATGAAATTTCTACTTGAGTTAAATCAATAGCAAATAAAAAATTTTAAAGATCGACTATCATGAAATAAACTATGATCTTCAAGTAAAATTGTAGGATTTCAATTTGCTTCAGAGATACAGACTTTTGCATATCGATTTCTGTAGAACCGATAAAAAAAAATATCCATCTCAACTATCGAGAAAGAACCCTCACTTATTGTAATATCCGTACCCTCCCATCCTTGCTTGGGTTACAGGAATTTTATATTGAACAATGCTAATAAATCATCAATAACAGGTTGAAATCGTATTTAGCATTTAATGACTTTTTTCCCGATATTTGAATAATGGCAAAAGATTTCAAACGTAGTGGAACATAACAACTTAGAGGCAATAGATCGTAACCACAACACAGTAACAGAACAATGGTTATCCTCAATTTGTATGAAAAATAAAAACTCTGAATAACTTAATCACGAATTACTGCAATTTAAATCTCTACCTCGGAAAGGGCATAGGTTCAAATCTGTTCAATTTTTTTATCTGACAATTTAAAATAGAAAAACCAACAAAATTAAGAATGAAGAATATTCTTGTCATAAAGATACACTAAATAAACCGAAATTCGATAAATATTTCCTTAACCTGTTATGATAATTGAAATCAAAAAATCAAATTTTTATTCAGAATTGACAATTTGGAAATTAATAAAAAATCGGTTTGTATTTTTAATCTCATATACGTAGTATCGAGAAGTATAGTAATAGTTTTAAAAAATCGTACACGAAATTTTGACGAATTTATGCGTTTTAAACCTTTCTGATTTCAAAAACCACATTTCCGGGATATATCCCTCGGTCTGTCTGTGACCAAGATCACTCCAAAATTCTTTGAGCTAGGCGGAGGAGTATACGGTCTTTATAACGAATTTGCAGATTTCTATCATATTTTGAGTAAAATATGTTCGGAGGAAGTCCGTCTGTTCAAACATAAGTTAACAAGAAAACTACAAAACGAATAGATGGTGTGGAGAAGGGAGTGCCAGCTTAGGTGTTGTCTTCGTTATCTGACCGTGGTTCAAAATTATCAAGTCGTCCCAAAATAGCTCTACTCTTGTTTTAAAAATGGGTGTTGATTCAATTACACTAAACTAAATCAGCGATGCTGATGCTCCATGATACACGAGTTATAGTATCGCCTTCTTATCTTTTTTATTTTTTGGGGATCTTATAATGAACTTCTATAATCATGTCAGTTTTAAAATTTTAATAGTTATTTGCAATTTCTGATAAGCAAAGCCATACTTTGTTTTGTTCGCTTTTAATAGCTCTGCCAATTTGCGATGTTTATTTATAATCACATTGTATTATGGAGCAATTTCTTTCCAATAAATTGGTTAATTTAATTTTTACAAATCAACGAATTTTTTGAATTTGTCATTAATATATTAATGATTTATTATAGGTTAATTTTTTCATATTCATAAATTGATGAAATCGTACGCATTTTATTACTTGATTATACATTATTACTTACAATTGGGATTTATTTGCGTTTGCAAGTAATATAATGCAAGTAGACTAACGATAAGTATGTTGTTGTTGTTGTTTCTAATGGCACTTGCCTATGGACAAGCTCGCTGCTGGACCCAGCAGCAGATTTAAGCCGAATGAAGCGTCTCTTGTTTCAAGTAGCGCCAACTAGGGCCAAGAGTACGACTTTTGCTACACACTCATCTCATTCGCTTGCACAACCCCTTTTTACAGGGGGGCACATTCACACATCTCACAGATAGCACACAGAATAACAACCAGGACTCGAACCCGGGACCTCCTGAACACGAGGCAGACGCGCTACCTCTGTGCCAGCAAGCCGGCAACGATAAGTATAAAATCTGCAATTTAATTATCTTGTATGTAATTAATGTAGAACTGGGTGAGACAAAATGCGTATTCAATCTTATATGGATTAGTATCTAAGGTGCTGATTAAGAAAAATATAACATTTAAAGAAACACTTTTAACTTATTTTCACTAAACAAAATTAACAGGACATTAACGTATAAGACAGGAAAAGTTAATTACATTAAAGTTAAAAGTTAAAATACTCAGATGGCACCAAAGGGCGAAGCCTAACAAGATGCCTGTACATAACAAAACTAACTGCCGCCGTAGCATAAAAGTTTTAAACACTCATCGTTATTGTAGGCGAACAACTCTCTTCTCTCCTTTTACAGCGAAAGCCAACAGCTTGCATTTTACTAAAAATTTACGGTCATGCGATTTAGCACTTTGGATTAGTAGACCTATGGTGCCATCTATTGCGAAACAATAAAACTAAATTGAAATCTGGATGCGTTCGATATAACAAAGTAAGAGTAATGGCCAGTAATTAAAAATCTACATTAATTGGATAGTGACTTGGGCAATTGCGCTTGAAAAAGTCCTAATAACATTATTGTATTTTACAAATCCTAGAATTTGTGTTTTCTAGAAATTTATTTGGCAACTAGACAAATTATATTTTTAATAGACATGGCTAAAGCAACTCCCTCTCATTTCAGTTTCCCGAAGTGACTGCCTAGTCCGCTGCCTAATCGAGAAAAAGAGGACCGAATCGGTGAACATACCTTTGCTCGAGCTTCTCTCTGGGCTTCGGCTTCAGCGGCCATGGCTCTCTGCATCTGTTGCGGCAATCGTACGTCCTTGCTGTAATGGAGAAAAACATTGTTTAATTTATATTTATATCTAAATTTTAAAATATACAGGGTTAAATCAGAATTCATGGGTAGAACTTCAAAATATATTATGAGTATCCTACCACAAACATCTTTTTTTTTGCTCAGAATTGTTCTGGCATAGATGGTCCATTGTGATAAAAATCGATGCAATATTCATGAAAGTAATTGAGAACTCGTTACCTCACAGCAACATTGTGAAACATTTATGTGCCGAGCAATGTTTGCAACAATTACCTATGGTTACCAATTTTGGAAGTATAGAAAGGATATTTATAGTGAATTAATCTTTGATTAATCTTTGCTAACCTCCGCGAAAGGATCGTATTACCTTTGGCCGCCAGATGGCGCGGTAGCCGAGTGGAACTATGGGAAAGATTAGCTACGAAGAAGAGAATCGGTAACCGAGGAAGAAGTAATCTGTTCGAGTCGCCAGGATGATATATTGGCTGTTTAGTTACACTATACAACAATTAATAATAACCTTATTTTCTATTATTAATTGTTGTATAGTGTATTTGTTTCGTGCGGTGTTAAGATATCCCGTGATGTGACATCTTTTAAAAAAATTAAAGGATGTCCAAAACTTGTGGTTCATCCTTTCGGCCACAGTACAATTGGTTCATTTCATTGCGGCTCTCTGTCAATTATAAATGCTTAGTATCACTGAAATTGTGTACATTTTTCCTGGTGGATGCTGTCAAACAGGTGTTGGCGCAGATGAAAGCTTTCATTTATTAGTAGCAATTTTTAATAAACAGCTAGTCTGCAGGGAATACTCGTTATATACAATTTTAATTAGAGATCCTATTCATAACTTGCACATGTTAAAGACCACCTTAGCGAAATATTTTTAAGTAACAAATTATGGAAATCCCTAAAACTATGTAATTTTTGAAGTTTTATCTCTGTTCCCTTCAAGGTGCCCCTTGAGGTGCCGTGGTAAGATCTTGGCTTTGGAACCTTACTATTCGAGGAAAGAATTCTTCACCGAAGAACCATCGTAAAAGACGGCGTCCTGGCATAGAGGTAGCGAGTTTTCCCAGTCATCTGGGCATCATCGTTTCGAGTCCCGATTCGGGCATGGTTGCTCTTCTGTGTTCTATCTATAAAGAGTGTGAATGTGACTCCTTGGAAAAAGGGGCTGTTCAAGCGAATGTGATGAGTGAGCAGTAAAAGTCGTACTCTTGACCCTTGTTGGCGCTACTACAAAACAGGAGACGCTGATTAGGCTTAAATTGCTCACTACCTCAGTGAGCTTGTCCATGGGAAGTGCCATAAGAAACAACAACCATCGTAAAAGTGAGTTTGGTGCACTTTAAATTCGTCGGTGCCAAATGTCCTCCATTTAGTATGGTGTGAAAGTTTAAGGAGAGAATGGGGAGTATCAAATCAGATTCATCCTCGTCATATGAAAGCGGTTTAAAATTACGTTCGCCATAAAATAACCCGAGTGTAGCCTTAAAAAACGGAAAATTATTTGAATTAAGCTGATCTATTTTTTGCATGAATGAACCCTTTTAATGATCTCGAATTCTAAGATATCATATCGCCATTTAAAACGTATCTATACGAATATTGTTTTCCTTTTAAATGCATGTTGTCTTACAAGGAATTGTAGCTTCAATTCCCGATTCTTCATGCACATTGCGCAGATATTTAACAAAAACTTTCTTCCTTAACTTTCAATAATAGAAGAATTTTACGCGATGAAATGTTTGAAGAAGTAATGATCAACTCTGGATTTATAGTTTTTAAACTTTGAAAATTTTCTTTTACTTACATAGCAATGATAGCGTGTGCATAAGAAAAAGCAATCAATATAATTGTAATGCGCATGTGCATAAACGAAATTGTTAAAACAACGAAGACTAACTAATGACGATACTAAACTATTGTAGCAAATATTTAACAAAAAAATTTAGAAAGATTTATTAAAAATTAGAGAAAAAATTCTATGAAAGTAAAGTTGACACAATCGAAAAGCTAATATTTTGAAATCTAAAACTATCTAAAAAATTTCTTTTGTGTCACCATAAGCTTTGAAGTTATTTTCGGGAAATTTTAAAAGGTTAATTTACTTTTAATTAAAAATATAATAAAAACTCAGAAAAATCTTTTAATATTTTCTTAAAATGTATCCACTGAATTAGAAGTTAAACCTGACAAGCCCGTCTAGTGAAACAATGTCAAGATTTTAAAATTTTGCATGTTCGCCGTCTTGAACGTTTTTTTCCCTGCACGTTTTGCAGTCTGTAAAGATTATTATTTAAAAAAACAATTCAAAGTTTTAATTAAAAATTCATCATTTGCGAACTTACATCTCCACTCTTTCGACTTTGATTCCCCAGGGTGCTGTGGCTTCATCCAAACTCGACTGTAAGGGGAAAAAAGGAAATAGTTCATATTAATCATCAATCAAAGTAACCTAAAGGTACCAATACACACAACAAATCATATACTATCTAAAACAAAGCTATCTAATAATAATACACCTTCTCTCTACGCTGGAAATCTATCAACTTTAAATAGCACGATAAGCCTATCATTACTGCACAAATTCTGGCAAATTGAAATTTTGCGTTAATTTTGGGACACTCTTTACGAAGCAATAAAAGAACGCAATATTAAATTTGGAAGAAATTTCGTTTATATCTATTGCAACCCATTAAATTTTTCATCAAGTCACCTACATACTGACTTTAAAATTCCCTAGCTCAAACAAAGCTATCTAATAATAATAAACCTTCTCTCCACCTTGGAAATCTATCAACTTTAAATAGCACAATAAACCTATCATTATTGCACAAATTCTGCCAAATTGAAATTTTGCTTTAATTTTGAGACACTCTTTACAAAACAATAAAAGAGAAAAAATATTGAATTTTGAATAAATTTTGTTTATATCTATTGCAGCGCATTAAATTTTTCATCTATTCACCTAAATACTAACTTTAAAATTTCCTGGCTCAAACAAAGCTATCTAATAATAATACACCTTCTCTCCACCTTGTAAAGCTATCAACTTTAAATATCGTAATAAACCTATCATTACTACACAAATTCTGGAAAATTCAAATTTTGCGTTACTTTTGGGGCACTCTTTACGAAACAATAAAAGAGAAAAAATATTGAATTCTGAATAAATTTTGTTTATATCTATTGTAATTCATTAAATTTTTCTTCTAGTCACTTAAATACCGACTTTAAAATTTCCTAGCTCAAACAAAGTTATCTAATAATAATACACCTTCTCTCTACGTTGGAAATCTATCAACTTTAAATAACAAAATAAACCTATCATTATCATGATTACAGAGATTTTTTTTTTTAAATCTTATCGAACCGAACTAAAATTCGATACCAGCACTTAAGCTGCCAAGTTTTTTTCCCCGAAACGACGCTTATCTCTTTGCGTATTTTAATTACATCAAAAACAAGGGAAAACGCGAATAATATCTTGAATATAACTTCCATACACTGGAACATCAGAGAACTTTTTCCAAATTCTTTCTTGCCGGAATAAATCAATGTCAAATCTTCACACGCTAATTCATAAATCAGTTCCTCCTCACGGACATCATCATAAATCAGATAAAAAATAAATCAAAAAGTCAGAAAAAATCCCAATCCAATCCATCGATTATCAAAACCCCATTTTTCTTGCTATTCCGATGTCATTACCAATTTGTGGCCTGTTGTCAAGAGATACGACCGGAATTGTTATTGATATCCGAGATACGATGCCGGTCCATAATTTGCGTGATTGGGGCGTAATCATGGCCATAAGGGAGATCATCAGCATATTAAAAAGAACATTTGGCGATCGATGGAGAGAGACGATCGATCCAGATCGAAAAAATGAATGTCTCTGCTCAACAATTGGAATAATCGATTGAATTCATATTTTGGGTTAATTTCTGGTAAATATTTAGAGCACAACTTTTGAAATATACAAGCAAGAGTTGGCAATTACTGTGTTGTTAATGTTTAAAGCTAAATTAAAAAAAATTCCTATGAGCTATATAAATAAATACTAGAGAAATACAACTTTTATCTGGTTGTAGGCAAAAAGCATTGTAATCGTCAAAAAATCTGACCTTGAGATATTGGGGGAATCTTTGATTTGATATCTTCTCGAATCGGAATAAAAGCATTTTTTGGTATAATGTTTGTGTAAGATAAATTTTTTAAAAAAAGTTTTAAAAATGAAATCTGCCTTGCATATTTCAATGTCTAATGTCAGAATATCATTTCTTGAACGGCCAAGCACCATGGGCTCGTGAAAATTAAATTATATTTTTTATTCATTTTACTGGTTTCATCGGATGAGTCACTTTAATATTGCAAACGATCCAAAAAATTTTGTCTCGCATTTATTGTTAAAAAAATATTACGTTTCCTATTTATTTCATTTTGTTTAATTACGTGCTCAAAATGACATTTTTTAACGTTTTATTTGCTGTAGTCATTAACTTTTTTGTTTTAAATAGAGTCTTTGTAAAGGTGATGGCAACGCGTTATTAAAAGCAGATTTTTTGAAAAGCTCGTGCAGATAATAAAATTTCAATTTTTCGTCTACGGATTTCTGTTGACGCTCATTCCCAAAATAACATCATGTTTTGACGTGATAAGAACTAGATATATGAAATTTGGTTTGTGGACTTAATGGCTTATTTGTAGACTAGTAAATAATTATACAAGTTTGAATTTGAAGACTTAGCATACAGTTGTCTGCAGTATTGGCCATACGTGTACTTGGGTGATCTTGTATATACAAGCACGATAAAATTGAAAAAAAAATTAGATGGGTTAAATTTGGGTAATGTGTCTATCACTAAACTCATTTTACACTAAAACAGTAAATTGGTTGATTATCTGTTTGTTCCTTTACTATGTTTGTTAACAGGATAACAAAAACGCAACTATACAAATGAAATTTGGTATGACATTTCATCAAAACTTCAGTTCAGATTCATATTTAAAACCTGATTAATTCTCCTGAATAAGTGAACATTTTCATTCTCTTATCTATACGACGAAGTTAAACACAGAAATGTATCACATTGCGGAATTATATAATTTTTTTTTTTTTTTTTTGCTGGGAGGTGCAAATGATTTACCATTAGAACAGCAGGATTTCACAATTTTCTAGGTTTAAGTAATCTGTTTATTTTCATTCACCCTATAGATAGCAACACTTTCTTGTTAAATTGCATTAAGTCATGCTAAACCAATTATAGCAAAAGAAAGTCGAAAGAAAGAAAACAAATAGCATCACGGTTAGCCAGAAGAGATGACATAATTGTTCTATGACTTGAAAGGGGCAACTGCACATCATGTTTCTTAGCCCGAGTTTCCACTATAAAAGGGCTATTTAGATATTTTATACATCCGCAATATGAAGACTAAACTTTCAGCTCGGCAAAAAATAAAGTAATCTTACGTTTTTGGTGCTAGGTCTTACCGATTTAAAGATTTATTTTTATTGAGAGATCTCCATGAGTCCAATAATGAGAGAAGTCGACATATAAAAAAGATAAAACAATAAATATTGGTATCGTGTAGTCATGGAAAACAGTGGAATTTTTAGACATAATGTATCCTTTTCTTTTAATAAGATTATTTAAAATGAAAATAAAAGATATTATAATTCTTAAAGGCTCGACAAAGAATATAGAGAAATCAACAAACTTATTGAAGTGTTGTTAACGTTTTTTTATCGCTAGATAAATTGGATTCACTTGTAAAACATTTTCTTCCAACCTCCGAAATAAAACAAAGAAAGAAAGATTTAAAGAAAATCTGTAACTATTTCTAGATTTTAAACAATGTGACCAAACGAAAAGCCTGTGGTAAAAGCTTTATAAGCCAGATAACATGCTCCGAACACAAATAATTACTTTTATCTAGTGGCTGTTACTCGGTTACAAACCCTAACTTTGCGAGTTCGGCCCTTAATCACCATTCACTCAGAATGGTGAACCCTCAAGCTTAAATAAGCAGCTTCCTACAGCTGTTGTGGTGCCCTCTACCGGCAGCGAAAGCCATCAGGCGCATTAGAAACAACAGCCAACATCACCATCTACAACTGAAACACTCGCCATTCGTTAGGCGCAAATGCATCGTTAATCTCATCACCGACTCACTGGTGGGAAAATATGTGGTGAAAGCCTCATAACCCAGATAACAACAATCGGGCATGAGTGATTCTTTTTGTCAGGTGGTCTAGTTACTCGGCTACGAACCTAACTATCCACTCAGAAGCCCAATAAGAGCCGGGTTTCTCCATAAACGATCCTATCAGCAAGAAACTATTTGGGGTCTTAAATTTTTGGTAAAGTAAAAAAAAAGTACAAACACGATTATATATTACTATTTCATTATGCAAGATTTTATTATTTTTACTATCATTATGCAAGATGTTAATTTTGCTATTAATTATTTCGGAAAAATCGAGCGCCTTGGCTACAACCCCAAAAGTTGGGAGTACAGTACTCGACCAATCTAACCATTCACCCACAATGATGATCCGCGACCTTGATTAAGCAGCCTTCGTACATCTGTTGTGGCGCCCTCTACCGGCAGCAAAAGTCGTTATCCGCATTAATAAATACAACAGTCAATATCACCAGCAACAACTCTCACACACGCTCGCCATATGCTTGGCGCAAATGCATCGTTCCTCTTACCACCGACTCACTTGTGGTGGAGTATTTGATGGAATATGGCTTATGAACCAGTATCACGGTTCTATGAAGTCAGTATATACAAGGAAAATTTTTAAAAAATCATTAGATACTACATCTCACCTGCATCACGTGACTGATATGCTCTCTTTCCGAGAGTATTTCGGACAAGCTTTTTGTGCCGAGGACAGTTCGCAGAGTGGTGGCAGCCAGAAGCTGGGTGGAGGAGTCATAGTTGGCGACATTCGAAACGGCGATCGTGGCGTTCTGGATTCGGTAATAGACGACGGCGTCCACGGACACGGTGACCGAATCTTTGCTCAGAACCTGGGAGAAAAAAGAATTATTAATATGAAAAATTTCTTTTTAGTCATCAAAGAATGAAAATAGTTTTATTATATACAGATATATGTAGGATATCCAACGGAGCTATTTTGTTTAACCATCATTTTAGCTTTCATTTTTTTTCTTTTATCAACGTCCGATGGTAGACGTAATTCAAAGCGAGAATTGTAAAAGGTTAGATCATTTCCCAGAGGACGATACTTTTAATTATTACAACATTCCAGAACAACGCCATCTACCGAGCTTTTGAAAAACTGTCATAATTAATATTCAGGCAGAGGCCTACTTAACCACGGTAGGATAAGGACGATTCCACGCGGCAGCGTTTCCTGCTCGCAAAGCAACGCGGTAATATATTTTCAGTCACATAATGCTTTTGTTACTTCTAACGTCTTCCTAGAGGAATAATATAGCTTTCTGTTGTTGTTCTGTTAAAATTGTACGTTTTTATAGAATAGTAAGATTCAAATTTTCATAAATCAGTCAATTTTAATGATTGGTTTAGTTGAGGTGCACCTTTTCTTATTTAAAATATTAATGCCTCAAGAATATTCTATTAAATATGACACACAGATCAGAGTATGAAAAATTTTAAACTCGTAATTCCTCAAAGCATTTATTGACCCAAATTACATGAAATGTATTTATTTATTTCACTGAGACTATTTTAATTGTACTAAACTATATTGTGCCTATTAATAAAGATTTACAAATTGGCCGTTGGATCCGGATTTGAATGAATACTCTGCATGAATTAAACAATTTTGCTATCATGAAGTTGATTTATAGAATTAATAATATAGATACTGTGAAGCAGAAAACTATATTTTGTGTTTGCTTTTTTAGAAGATATATTTTATTTCAAAGGATCGCGTGCTGAAAATTACATTTTTCTGGATTTAATTCGCAGCAACAGTTGTAAAAGAATGTAAACCGAAGCCATCTGTCGTAAACATGTTAAGCCTAACATTGTTAGACTGGAAAACAACAACTGACTCATTTGGCAAAAACTTATCGTTACGACTTAAAACTACTAAAAATAAACCCGATGTATTTAAAACTATAAGCATACACAAAAAAAACACACAACTAACCTTTCACAGCGTGTATCTGAAGTAAAACAACATAGCAAACAAATTAATCAAAATCCGTAACCGTTTAAAGTTGTCAACACAATGATCATAATGCGCATGCGTTAAACTTCAACGCCAGTAAAGACATTGATAATGCAATTATTTTCTACATCAGTTGCGCAACTTTAGGCATATTAGAATTTTTTAATTTCCTTTATTCAGTTTTATTTTAATTCACAAGTACTTCCGAATGAATATGAAAAGTCGGTTCATTAACGATGTTTAATTTAAAAGGCAATAAGTGCAATGAAAATAAACAGAATCGTCAGAAATAATCGGTTGGAAACATGTTAAGCCTAATCTCATCAGTGTTAAAAAAAAACCCTGAAACCTTACACATTTCGCGATGGGAGAATTAAGTTATTTTGGCCGGAAAGTTAGTTTTTAATTAATAATTAAAATTCTACAATTGTAGTGAACCGAATTGTGAATCTAAACCATTCTCGAATCCACTTGAACAAACATACAAAATTTCATCAAAATTGATCCAGCCGTTTAGGAGTAATTTAGGCACATACAGACGCCAAGAAGAATTTTATATGTGAAGATGACATATTGAATTATAAATAAAATGGCATTGGTGAATTACTAAAACTAATTCACTTATTTGACAAAATAATTCAAAAATAACAACATTAATTAATAATAAATTAATTTTTCTTGTGGAACCAGTACGTTCCAATTTTAAATTTTAATCATAACTTAAAAATAATCACTTATGACCACGTCAGTGACTCAGGCACATGACGAGATGGAATGATTCACTACCAGACGTTGATGTTTCTTGAGTTACATATTGTGAAAGAAGGGGTCTTACAAGAAGAAATGAGGGTACTTACGTACGTATTATACCGTTCAACTTTATCGCCAAGTTTGAAGTCGTCGCCAATGAGTTGCTAAACCGACCATTATGGCAATCCGGCAATGGTGTAATCCGTTGACATTTATTGCCAAATTTATATCCGTCGCCAAGGTGTTACTAAACCGTTGGCGATCGTTGGCGAAGACGGTATAATAAGTAAGTACCGAAATGAGAATAACCATATAGTGTTAATATATGGAAAAAACCCAAAAGGAGAATACTTTCATTGGTTTATAAAATAAAATCACGATTTTTCGAAAAAATATGTTCATCATACCTCCTGTGGGGGTACGTTGAAGGACACAGTTCTCAAATCGCATTTGCAATAGTTGTCAGTACATGGTAAAATAAAGAACAATCCTGAAAAAAAGAAATATATTTCAGGGAACATAAAAAAATATGATAATCTTAAAAAAAATCGAGTAATTGTGTCGCAAGTAAAACAGAGCAATAATCTTGAACTTTAACTCAATCTATATTCATATCTTATTATTATAAATTTATTATTTACAGAAAAAATTAAATTTAGTAAATTACTAGTAAATGCTAGAATGATATCCTATATACAGTATCATTATGAAAAATTCAATTTTATATGAAGTTAAGTTTAACGCTAGTGGTTGGATTATTGGGGCTCCTAGCCCCGGCAGGGGCTTATCCCCAGTCATGATGAAATGCTTCCACGTTGCTTTCAGCTACATACGTGACCGTCTGCGAAGTGGACTGGAACGACTACGACTACGAGTGAATTAACGAGGTACCTAGCCCCAAAGGGGCATTACCCTCGAGCTTGGGAGAAGTGGTCAGGAGCGCTGCTTCAGACGGACTGCCTTGGACTGCAGATCTGCACGGAGTTCCCCGAGAGGGGAGGCGTGGCGAGGAAGAGAGAGTTAGTCTGCTATTGGTTGCAGGTAACGAGTATAAAAGACTTGCGGAGAAAATTTTATTTAGTTTAAGGGCAAGTTGGCTTACAGATAGCATTAAAGAGTATAAGCACCTTGGCTGTGGGATCAGAGTTGGCTTTCATTTGTTTGGTGGCTTCAATGAGATTTGGGAATAAATTAAAAACATTTCTGATTTCTTGGATGGCTTCGAACATGTCTTTAATGACATTATTGGGTGGCAAATTTGTTTGAGGTGGGTCAATTATGGTTGGTTCGCGTGGCTGCGTGGAATTATTAGCAAGTACATCAGCAAAAGAAATATTAGATTTTCTATAGTTTGAGATAAAATAGTTCATCCTGTTTTGATGGGGGGTATTAATCTTGGGAAATTTATGGCATCCTCTGAACGCTGCGGTGTGCCCGAGCTCACCACAATTAATGCATTTGGGGGTTTCGCATTTTTCCTTAATTGAACAGTTACGCGTTTGGTGGGCTTCCCCACATTTTAGACATCTAGGTTGCATTGAGCAGTTATTTGCGACATGGCCAAACAGGTTACAATTAAAGCATTGAGAGACGGTGTTCCGTCCTCTGTAACTCTCAATGGTGATTTTAAGATATCCGATGTCATTTATATTATAAATTTCATCCACTATTTCAGTTCTGCGAAGTTCAACTAAGTATAGGGGCAGTGGATTCCTAGTTTTATACTGGGTTAGCCTGGTGATCTTGTTAATACTGAACCCACGCTCATTTAAGTCTTTTTCAATATCATTGCAATCAAAGTCTATGGGAAGTCCTCACCGTCTGCGAAGTGGACTGGAACAGTTCTGCAGGCCCTTAAGTAGTAGTTGTTGAGGAGTAGGGGTGTGTGAGTTGGCGAGAGTCAGGACAAGTTTTGATTGGCTATTTAGGGGTGGTGGGTGTGGAGTTATGCGCTTTGCGAGAACTTAAGACTTAGAGCTGATTGAAATCATCAAAAATAAGAGTTTAAGTATGGAAAAAAGAAAAAGTTAAAAATAACAAAAGTTAAATTACAATATTGGAAATGAGGTGAGATTAGAGTAAAATATTTCTAGGTCTTCTGACTTTAATGTTTGGTGTATATCTGGGGATATTAAGGATGGCTTCATTATTGATTTTTCCAAGTCTTCAAAAAATTTAGTTGCAAGTTTTTTAAGGAATTTTTTAAGTGGAGGATAGTTTAGTGCAAGGTACATGTTTTTACTTGGCATGTACCAATGCATTTTGCAGATATTAAGAAGTTAAGTTTAACGCGATTTTACAGTTTTATCTATAGCGTTGTTATCATGTGAGATCATGATGAATAATGGAAGCTCGAAATCGCATAGGCAATGCATTAATCATAAATGGCAATGTACACTAACATCTA
This sequence comes from Argiope argentata, assembly GCA_026289955.1. Classification (NCBI taxonomy): domain Eukaryota; kingdom Metazoa; phylum Arthropoda; class Arachnida; order Araneae; family Araneidae; genus Argiope; species Argiope argentata. The sequence continues at coordinate 1,825,316 of JAOUZG010008838.1, read as the reverse complement.
TTAATCGCATATATATTTTTACCTGCTTTTACCAGTATTAAATCATTATTACGTAGGTTACTTTGTAAGAAAAGGCGTTTTTGAAAGGTTGACCTGTTTTTACCAGTATTGCTTTATTATTACGTATGATGCCTCGAGTTCGACAGCGGATGCGTCTTTTTAATATGTGTATATATATATATAAAGAGAGGTATAGAGGCCGATATAGAAGTTTCGTGATTATTTCTAACCGGTTAAAACTGGCTAATGACTAATTTAAGTAAGACAAATAATGACTAAAAAATAATAATTGAAACGAAATTTGCAACCGTAAATTTCATTTTTTTTATTTTATTTATTTTTAGTGTATAGATTTATTATTTATTATTTATTTATTTATTTATAGCGCGTAGTTAAATGCGTATTCTCAATCGTTATGCAATTATGAAATGAAGTCATTATTATTTATTCTAATTTCAACAAAGATTTCTCTTATCTTCTATTTTGATCCATTTTTAAATTTAAAACGTATACGAATAAAAGTATTAAATATAGCATACTCTTAATTACTTTAAAACAAACATTTACTACTCTAAATAATAGAATAAGTTGAAATGATGGCGTCGATCACCTAATTTCTAACTGCATGTAACTGTATTATCTAAGCTGCTACGTAGTGTTATCCTATGTTATATCAAACATGGGATGCGCAATAATTCTGTAATTAAATTGGTGTGATACTCGTGAACATATTTTTTTTCAGAATTTATACTCGGTCAGTAGGTAGCGAATGCGTAGAAAATTACATTCATGTTTGCCAACATCTCAAAAAAAATCGATTCAGACATTCCACGCTTGGCTACCGTTGGCGTTTTGACCCTAAATTTTTGTTTTTCACTGCGTATCGTATAAAAATGATGGATAATTACACATAAAAACACGGTGAAATAAAAAAATAAGTAAAAAAAAATTGAAATCTACTATCTCAAATTTCATGTTTTCATGTGATAACATTATTATATTTAAGGATTTTTTCATAATTAATTTAAGTAATTAACCAATTTAAACGTTTGAAACAATCACGTGACTATCAGAATACGCATGCGTCGATATATCGAGAATCGGGTTTATGGCGGAGATTCTAGCCAAGTTGGAACTTTTTTGGTGATAAGTCACCAGATGTGACAACCATCTTTATCATTTACAAATAATCCTAAAAGCCCAAAATTGATGCTCTAAAAGTGATAAATCGCCAATTTTGTAGCTTCAAAGTCAATTTTGTAGCTTTTCGCCAATTTTGCAGCTTTTGTAGCCACAAGCCAATACAATATCATGTTCTTATTTGATAAAAACACTTAAACAACAACAAAGATGTAACAATGTTGCCATTGACTTAAACTTTCAAATTACAAATTAAATTTCTGTTTTTAAATTTTTTTCGGTGATAAATAGCCAAATGGGATAAATGTATGCATAATTTTCTAATAACCCAAAAAATGAAAAAAAATGAGGCTTTAAAAGCGATAAGTCGCCAATTTCTTGTCTACGAAATATGTGGCTTTAAAAACCTCAAACCAAAGCAGCAGCATGGTTCTCATATGATAAAAAGGCAAAATATCTTAATTAAGAAAAATATAATTAAAAAAATGTGTGAAAAAAAGGGTTTGCATGTAAAAAAACACTACCTTGTTTCAAAAAGAACAAAGAGTAAAAAATATCGGAACTTTAATTTATGATAAGTGATCAATTTTGTCACGCCAAAATAAAAACCCTTCCAAATTCTACGTATGCATAAAAAGAAAAAAATACAATATAGTGGCATGTGTTGTCCCGTTGTTATAATTACTTGCCATCGACCGAACAGTATTTTTCGGCCTTTATAAGCATGCGCAGTGTACTAACCGTCTTATAATTGGCCGAGTGTGAACTCGGCATTATTCTATCTATATCTATACTTATATCAAAGCTGGTGCTCTACAGGGAAGACTGATTGACTTACAAGTACCAAATTTGGTACACATACCCTTGGAAGTCGGGTATGTGCACCTTGGGTACCTTTTTGAATTTAAAATACAATTTTAATTAATTAAAAATTAAACAAAATTTTAGAACTTTAGCGGCAAAAATTCTTTTTATTTTCCCACCGCCAAATGAGTAAGGATTTAATTCTTTTGCCCCATGCAAACATGGTTAGGTTAAACAGGTTTTCGACTGATATTTTCAAACGGTTTTATTTATTTCCTTAATGTTTGATGCATTTAAAATTAACATTATAAATTACCCCATCTGTTGGATTCATTATTATATACTTTTGAATTAAAACAGAATAGAGGAAATTAAAAATGTATAACTTGCTTAGCGTTCCCCCAACTGGTGTAGAAAATTCACACATTTGCGTTACAATAACTGTCAACTCAGGTATGCGCAATATGTATTTACCCGATTGTTGACAATTGTATCTTCAACGGTTACGGATTAATTGGTTTGCTCTTTTGTTTTAATTCAGGCACGTACTGTAAATAATTTTTTTAAGATTAGTTTCGAGCTTTTGGAATCAAATTTTGTTTATGTTAGTTATATATATTTCTCGTATATGTTTCCCCTTATAGTTTTAAGTATATCAATTTTTTTATAGTTTTTTTCCAAGCTAAAGAAATTATGTTTAACACGATTTTGACAGTTTCTATTTATTTTTTTAGTGTTTAATGCATCTAAAATTAAATATTAATAGATTTTTTCAGTGGATCTGAGAAAATTTAATTGAAAACTTCTTGAGATATTAAATAAGAAAGATTTTCTTTGGACAATTTGGACAATTTTCTTACAATTTAAATGTTCAGTGACTCAGAATTTTCAGAGCTCATATTTAAAAAAAGGCTTTGTTTCTGTAAAAAATTTCTTATATTAATTGCAGTTTTATCATTTTCACGTTAATTTAAAGCATAAATTCTACGGGAGCTAATAAAAAATTAGATACATATCACGTTATAGCTTATGGCCTTTATAATAAATATTAAGAGTGAATTGTATGACTATCAAAATTTCTAGTTTTAAAATATTTTAATGAACAAGCTTTTTAAAATAGGAATTACATAAAATATTTAATTATTAAAATTTTAACAAGCATTAATATTGGTTGACCAAACCGACTGGTAGCCAAAGGTGGCTATTTATCAATAAAATGCATTGCCATTTCCAAAATTGTTTTAATTAGCAACTTATTTATTCACCAAACGATAATATCACATAATGTTATAAGAATATTTCATCTCAGCTATAAAGAAAAACAAAACAAAAGTATTTTCTTCCTTATTTGAACAAAAATAAATACAACTACATTGTAATAAATTATTATTGAATTTATTGATGCACGTGAATCGTCCTAATTTAAAACTGCAATACAACGAGAAAAAAAGGGGGGGTTGATATCAGCGCCTAATAAAAACAGTTAAATATTTAATCACTTGAACAGTTTATCACTATATATATAGTCTCATAAATAATTTATTAGGCTAAATATATTTTTTAAATATCCATGGAAAAAGATAACAGAAATTTTACGTCAAAGTATAAACCATATAACAATAAACGTACAAGTAGTAACTCAAATGTTTAAAGAACAATATATACAAAGAGGAAACAATAAATAAAAATTAGAAACAAAATGTAAAAAATTAGCAACATCTATACATGAAATGTAAAAGCATTTAAAAATAAACAAAAATACATTTAACTGAAAAATTATGATAATTCAGAACAGTTTTCAGTAACAAACAAAAATCGTTAGAAACTATAAATATATAATTTAAATTTATAAGTATGTCTCCAGTTAAAAAATGGAATAAAAGAAAGGTTCCAAAATATTCGAGATAATATCACAGACTCACTATTAAATAAATTTCATATATTTCTTTTAGTTGTGTATTATCAAATCAATAATGAATCGAATTCTAAAATCTTTTTTATATTATTATATATAATTGAAAATGTAATGTAGCAGTAAGAAATCACAATACTAAAGTTCCAATAACAGTCACAAGAAAACGATTTTTTTACCAGAATGAAAAAGGTCGCCTAATTATTCTGTTCGAAATGGAATACTCGACACGCAAACGATAAATTGCGTGCACAGAGCGGTGTTCGGCGACAGGCGTACCTGTGTGATCGCGTCGTTCGGGAAGAGGTAAAAGTAAAGGCAACGCCTATTTAGAAGAAATTTTAGGTACATGAACTCGAAATGTCTAACTTTTGACTTTTCAGGATCATCTTTTCTGTCCTTCGAAGAAATCAGCCAAAGCACTCAGTCACAACAAATCAATACTAACAGAATTCTAATAAAGAATGAACTCCATTTGATTTGTTTTTATTTTTTAACCACAATTATTTAAGTTAATATAATTTTATTTTAATAATAATGTAAGTAATTGGTTGTCTTTGGAGACCAGTTCGATCCTGAATTCGATTCACTGTTTAGATCGTTCAATGATTAATTTGTTATTTGATACAACTGAAAAAACATTAATTCAATCAGTTTACTACAAATAACTAAGTGTATATATTACGAAATAAAAACGGAAATGAAAATCCTAAAGCAGAATTAATGACTCTTAAAATGACTGAGTCAATGACAGCATCTTACTAATGACTGTTAATGATTGAATGTTTTGATAAACAATTTCAATTCATTCATAGCATTTTAAAACATTTTTTTCTGACAATGTATTAATAAAAATAAAAAATGAATTAAAAATATCATTTCTTTTAATGAAGAATTTATGCAAAATGATATAAACAATTAATATAAAAAAGATTTAAAGTCAATTCCAGCTTAGGTCAATAAAGAAAAATATCATTTTAGTAACTTTTTCATTACATACAAGATATATATATAGAGAGAGAGTGTGTGTGAACTAATAGTAGGAATTGAAAAAAAAATTGAACAGAATTTTTGTGGCGCCATATGTTGGTTTGTAACCGAAAAGTTACCATATAAAATAATATGAACTTCATTATTTTTATTCTTAATGAATTAATATTTCAAAAAACTATTAGTATCAAGTGTCATCCACTACAAGTTTAAACAATGTATTTGAACTTGAGTGGATGAATAAAAAGTATTTTATTAACGATTGGAAAATTTGACCAAGATATACACAGGATGAGTATGAACTAATAGTAGGAATTGAATGAATAATTAATGAATTAATATTTGAAAAAACTAAGTCAACATCGAATGTCGTCCACGACAAGTTTTAAAAAACACATTTGAACTTGATGGAAGAAATAAAAAGTAGTTTATTAACGATTGAAAATTTGATCAAGAAATATATAGGGGGCATGTGATTAACAGTAGGAATTAAAAAATATAATTTTTTGATGAGAGAATTGCTTCAGAAAAAAGAATTTCAATTTCATAGAGAAGTCGTAACGATATAGCTAGACTTAACATTAGTGTACGTTCGCCAAGATTGAAATATTTTAGACGATTTGTTTGTTAATTTTTTTGCAATCTCTAAAGGTCATTTGTTACCATTTCTGGTATTCATCCGGAATAGCAGTTTTTAAGCGAGTTTCTGGACGACTGTTACGATTGTGATGAGCTTGTTGAGAAGGGATCTAGATCAAAGACATTTTAAGTTATCCTTGTCAGAAACAGACGGCCATTTTTCAAAAATGAGTTTTTCAATCTTAGGGAGATTTAATACGTGGAGATTTGTCAAAATCTTGAATTTGAAGTTTTTGATGATTACTATACTTTATCTATACAACGTATACGAGAAAGATAGAAATATTGCAATTATAAAAACATTTGTTAATTTTAGATGATTGTACATTGAAAAATACATATTAATTTGATTCTTTTTTAACATAGAAAAAGCTATATATATATATATATATATATATTTTTTTGGTTTTAGAATTGCTTCAGAAAAAAGAATTTCAATTTCATA
>JAOUZG010008838.1:1762055-1796984 GCA_026289955.1 Argiope argentata | reverse complement strand
TCACCTCCTATAGTGTTATTCTTAATGCCTGTAAAATTTCAAATTGCCAAGATGAAAATTGCAAAAAGCCATTTTAAAGGTCCCTGGTTGCCTTAAATACTTCTCATCACCAAATAAAAAAAAATGTGTATTCAAGAGATAGTTCATTATACATTTTTGATATCATTTTTAGGCTTAGCTCTGACTGTTCATCGCTGATTAATTTATTAAAATATTCTTCAAACTTTAATCATCGAATTCGTTTTGTGCGCTATTAAACTCCATTCTTTCAACTTCACATCACTATATTGCTTGCCCGGGTAAATAGAGTCGTGGTCACCTGATAATAAAGTCACGTGTTCGAAACCGGAGGGTTTTCAGGTTCGAGACCCGATTCCACCGAAGAACCGTCGTGCAAGGGGGTCTGTTGCACGTTAAATTTGTCCGGGCTAAACGTCCCCCTGCTGATGTGTTGTGGTATGGAGAGGGGGATGCCAATTCAGATGTCGTCCTCGTCCTTTGACCATGGTTCAAAATTACGAATCCGCCTCAAAATAGCCCTAAAGTTGCTAAAATGGACCTTTAATATAATTATACTAAATACTAATACTTACAATTAAATAAAGAAAATCAAATCAATGAATGAAAGTTAATGCTATGGATGTTGTGTTTAAAAATAAAACTAACAATAAAAAAAGATTAAATTGAAATCTGCCATGCATATTTCAATGTATCATGTCAGAACATCATTTCTTGAGCGGCCAAGCACCGCGTGCTCGTGCGAGTTAAATGATATTTTTTATTCATTTTAATGGTTTCATTTGAATGAGTCACTTTAGTATTGCAAACGGTCCAAAAAAAACTTTGTCTCGCATTTATTGTTTAAAAAAACTATCACATTTCTTATTTATTTCATTTCATACGAATACGTGCTCAAAATGGCATTTTTCTAGGTTTTATTTGTTGTAGTCATTAACTTATTTTTTTAATCGGAGCTTTTGTAAATGCAATAGCAACGCGTTATTAAAAGCTGATTTTTTGAGATGCTCGTGCAGATAATAAAATTTCAATTTTTCGCCAACGGATTTTAGTTAGCGCCAAAAACTTCATCCCCAAAACAATATCACGTTCTTACATGATAAAAATGCGTTGCTCAGTATTGTTAAAAATATTATTTTTTTAAAAAAAATGGGTTTATTTTATTCGATATATCAATTTCTGAAATTTATACTCATAAAATACGTTGGTTTAAAATGTTTAAGTTTGAAAGTATTGATAATTTTATAGTGCTTTGAAAGAATGTTTACTAATTTCACTGCAGCTTATAAATTTTGAAATTTAGATAATTCAGGTTGAAAACTGAAAAAGTGCGCTTGCATTTTGGAAATCTGTTAGTTGAAATTTTCAATATTTTGTAATTATAAGTTTTAATTTGAAAATTTTGCTTTATTTTTTGCTTATATTCTTTAAATATATATATTTTTTAATTTATGAAATTAAGGAGAGGTAAAAACACACTCTCACACGCACCATGAAAAGTGCAGGGATTTCAGAAAAAGGACCCTTGTAAAAGCATTCAGGACTTATTTATCAGTGAAAAGGGTATTTTATCGAAATTTAACGGCACAAGAATTTATTTTAGTTACATGATTTTCATTTGATATTATAGGTGAAATAGACTCAGAAAACCTCTACAAGTTTAAGCGAAGTTTGAACTAAATTATTAAAGTAATTTTTTAAAAAGAAATTTATTTAAGAATTACATTCATTTTATTATATTTGAGTATTCTGCATTTTATATATTTAATATACATTTAACATTTTGTTTAATAAATATGTTTGTTTTTTTTTTTTTGCTATTCGAATGTGTTTTAATGCATTTCTCTCAAATCGTCTATTTTGTCAAAATCTGTCGGATTATTGAAAGTCTACTGTATTTAATTTTAATATGCCATCGTTGCATAAGCTACTGAAAATATGCAATATTTGATTTTCGAATAATTTTTATACATATTTTTTCTTTGAAAACGAACTGAAAAAACTCGGAAAAGAAAGAAAAACATAAAAATGCTACCTTAAGGAAGAAATATTCAGCAAACATGTTCTAAGTTCAGAAATTTATCATTCCATACCAAACGATAATATTTTAATGATTAACAAAATTATTCCACAACATATGTTCAAATAAATTCCATTTAAAATATTAAAAATCTATAAAAATTCCACCAACGTCTTTATATAACAGAATAATAATTTATCAAATAAAAATCCAAAAAGTAAACAAAATTTCAAACGCATACCATTTTTATCCATGCCAATTACACAATCAGTTGAAACTAAACGGGCCGAAACAAAATGTCTTCAATGGAAACTTCACGAATAGATTTTCTGATGTCTCGTAAATTATTACGACGTAGTAAAAGGTAGAAAGGGGGGAGGGGAAGAGGGAGAACGAGAAAATAGAATTCTTAAAACTTGATTTCATCAGAATTAATTTTAGAATGCTAGATTTTTTTCCCCTTTCGAAATGTTACTTAATGAACGATTTAGGCCTAATGCGCAATGTAGATGTTTTTTCTCTACTGCAATGACTGTACGTAAAGAACTAAGCACAGTCACTGCAATTTTGCAGCAAGCTTTCAACAGAAGAAGCACGTAAAGGTATAGTTATGAAACTAAATTCCGCATAGCCATATTCCTGTACAGCTTGAAGAACGAAATCCTTCCTTTCGAATACAAATTAAGACGAAATGCTGACTGTTGCCACCAACTGAAAAATGGAAGATGAGAAGAAAAAAAAAGGAAGTAGAATAATGACGGCGGAGGAATTGCGTTATTAAAAAAAAAACCTCATCGCATTGATGTTATGTAATTTTCCGATTGTTCTTTCACACAAAATCTGAGTTGTTTACATCCTGAGAACGATGATTCATGAATGAATAATCTGGATGCACAGAAAATAGTGGAAGCAATCTGCTTCCGACTTTCTCGTACACGGTACAATGCGTTTCGCACAGTTCATCGAAGAAAATCTAAAATGGAGACTATCTCTGTTTTGACCAAAATTGGTACATGTCTACAATTCTGGCAATCAACAATCTCCCTCGCTTATAATGTTTGCTTCCCCCCCCCCACTTTCTTGAATATGAAATATACAAAGAGAAAGCACTGTGATCGTCATATCTTACCACTGCAGATCGACCTAAAAAATATTTTTGAGACTATTCCGTTCTATGAACATTATACCAAAGTAGTGAGAGTGGTTTCCCCAAAACTTTCTCACATATTTTCTAATAAATTGCCAAGCGTGAGAACGCATTGTCATTTAATAGTTACAAAATATTAATGTTTCGCAGGAATATAGCAACTTTACTGAATCTATTGAGACATCCTTAGTGCGTTATTTGAATATTAATCTTTGGCATGCGGATAATATTATTCAAAAATCTAATGTTTACTTCAGACACGCTTTTCTCCGCTGGTTTAAACAAATAATTGACACAGAACAGCACTAATCACAAAATTCCATCCAAATTTGATATATTTGAGTTTTTGACTAATGTCGTTTACAATTTTCTGAAAATATAGACCGACAGACGGTTAACACCTGGTTGGATTTAGCTTGTGGCGGATGAAGGTCGAGATTAGAACCCACGACGCTAAGGCCAGTAGTCGAGTAATATAACAACGATACGAAAAGTATACTTGAGTATCGTAGATGTTATCTGGCTTTTGAGGCTAGAGTCATAGTACTCCCCCACTAGTGAGTTGACGGACAGACGAACGATTTTAAAGCGCCAAGCGTTATGGCGAGAGTGTGAGTGCTTAGGGAAGAGAATGTGGGAGTTGCTGCTTGTTTGCGTCAAGTGGGTCAGACGGCTTTGTTTTGCTTGCTCCGTCAAGTGAGTCTGATGACTTTAGCTGCTGGTAGACGACGCCACGACAGATCAGAAGGTTACTTTGTTAAAGTCACCAATGTACCGATTGAAGGTCGCGGTACGAACCCGAGACGCTAGGACCAGCAGCCGAGTAATATAACCACAATACCAAAAGTATATTTCAGTATCGTAGATGTTATCTAGCTTATGAAGTTAGCGCCACAGAACTCCTCCACCAACGAGTCGGCAGAGAGACGAGCGATTTTTTTATAGCGCCAAGCACTTTGGAGAGCGTTTGTGTGCATTGGGAAGCGAATGTGGGAGTTGCTGCTTTCTTGCGTCAAGTGGGTCTGACGGCTTGTTTTGCTTACTCTGTCAAGTGAGTCTGACGACTTTCGCTGCTGGTAGAGAACGCCACGACAGATCAGAAGGTTACGTTGTCAAGGTCAGCAAAGTGCCGAGTGAAGGTCGCGGTACGAACCCGCGAAGTCACAGCCAGTAGCCGAGTAACATAACCACAATACCAAAGGCATACTTCTGCATCGTAGATGTTACCTGGCTTATGAAGCTAGAGCCACAAGCTCAAAATATGGCAGGTGTCTGCCATTATAATCGAACAGAAGGACAGAAAGACATCCTCTGAACAGATCTTATTCAAAATTTGATAGAACTATGCAAATTTGTAGTAAAGACCACATAAAAAAATTTAGAATTATTTAGCACTTTAGAATTATCTTTGTCACAAACAGACATAAGAATATTTTCCAAAAAAATATTTTTCGAACTCTGGGATGCCTAAAGCATGGAGATTCGTCAAAATCTCGGCAATTACTATACTCTCTCTATTTTACATATGCGAGAAAGTAAAACTGCTATGAGCTAAACGGATGAAATTTTGTATATCGTATTCGTATCAAATTTATAGACTTCTGACAAATACTGAACAAAATCCATTCAGAATGTTTTTCCGCCTGTCCGAATATAAACAACCTGATAATTACTAAACATAGAGAAAGAAACGAAATTTTAAAAACGTTCTAAAGAGCCGTAAAAAATTAATCTTCACAAGAAATCAAAACAGTAAGATGGATTTAGGATCCGATAATGGCGCAGACCAAGAAGGTGGAGATATATTTTTGTAACTCCGCCCAGCGTTACAGACGGCACTGTACGATTATATAATAGATATTTTACTTCTTGAAGAATAAAATTTCCAGTTTAAAAAAAGAATAAGTTTTCAGTTGATTTAAGAATTGCAATTTAAAAAGTCGGTTCTTTGAATTTTTCTGTGAGACTGATCGTCTTCTTTTTATAATTGCCAAAAATATTTTTATACAAACAACGTATAATATTTTAGCCTCAGTTTATGATTATTAATTTATCTATAAAAATGTGTCGGTTAAAAAGGTGTGTATGACTAATTAGTCTCTAGTGTTTTGGATTATACCATCACCTTTCTTAGTTCGATCTGCATATTTCAATTTATTGTTTAGAAACATCAAAAATGCTCCATAAAATTTCAATATAATCTTTCTTCAATTTAATTAAGCACGTCGAGAAAGAAATAAAAAATACTTTTGTTTTTCAAAGGCACAAATTATTTATAATGTCTTCATTCCAAACATACTAGAGTTTTAAAAAAAACACTTTTTCTTAATTGCAAAAATAAAAATAGAAATAAATAAAATGGCAATGAAATTGAAAGAGTTGTTGAACAGATAAATCGGTATCTCTCATATTGTAGTTGTTATCTCAAAACACTAACAAAAATAAGATAAGACTTGAATGAAAAAGATAATTTTGGATGTTATTGATATAATTAAAATAATGAGGGAAACCAAAGGATCAGTTCTTTAGCTCCAATTCCTGGTCCGATTTCGCCAATTTTTATTCCATATGAAAATTTATGACCTTAAATAAATAATCAATGTTAGCTTATACGCCAACATATCTCATTTTGAGAACAATATGAAAAAATACTTCACTAAGCATTCTCTAAAAAATTATACCTAGTCATTGTATTGATTTCACCAATTTTCATTTTATTTGTCGTCTCATGTCGTTCAGACAAATCATCAATTATGATTTGACTTTCTTTCTATCCATTTTCGACAAATATATCATGATAAAACACAAAGCTTCCGAATCATAGCAAATGGATTAATTGCGATAATTTAAGAGCATAGCTAATCAATCACAGTATTCTATGCTTATTGAGAATAGAGTATTGTGATTGATTAGCTATGCTCTTAATTGATTAGCTATTCTCTTATTAAATAGTATTTTTAATTGGTGTAGAAAGATACAGTTCATCAAAATTGGTTTAATTTTATAAAAGAATACAATTAATAAGGAGAGGGCAAGTAGTTAGTTATCGAAGACACATATCTTGAGGTTTATTACTGGTGGCAAATAATACGGTTTGATTAAATAAAATTAGCTATCTTTATCTTATTTGAATAATATGTAAACCTGAAGTCTTAAGTAACCTCATTTAAATGTATATAAGAAAATAGAAAAGAAAACCATATTTTTTAAAGCATTTTTAAAAATATATATAAAAGCGAAGGACGCGTGAAATATGACACATAAAGCTATATTTTTAAGACTCGGAATACGTCTCTAAATCCATCTTTTTCCCGGGCCCAGCGCCGTATTTTTTACGCACGTTCCTCCTCAACTCCAACGGCATGACAGAAATCATCGCTAATCATTTGAAATGTCAAAAACGTTTAAAAATAAATAATGACTCTTGGTTACATATTTCTATAAATAACCTAGTCCTAAACGGTGACTTTTCAAGTGTTCGTGCGTGCTTTTCTTAGACCAGTTTTCATATCTAAGAGTTTCAGCTATTTAGAGAATTTTGCAAACGGTTCACTGTTCAGCAAACGATTTTTTTCACAACTAAAGTTGCGCAAGCGTAAACCTTTTTTAAAATGATTTACAAACAATTTGATTCGTTCTTTATAATGTCAAAAATTTCCCAATTCAAGGCTTATTGTGATGTGAGAACATGATGTGGTTTTCGTTAGGCACTTTTGAATAATTGAAGGCATTGAATAATTGAAGCTTGAAATTGCGTCAAGCAAAGAACGAAGCATAAATAGCACTATTCATCAACATCTATTAATCGCATATTTTTTTACCTGATTTTACCACTAATCATCAACATCTATTAATTGCATTTTTTTACCTGCTTTTACCACTATTCATCAACATCTATTAATTGCATTTTTTTACCTGCTTTTATCCCTATTGCATTATTATTATGTAGGCTTCTTTGAAAGAAGATGCGTTTTTAAAAGGTTAGCTCGCTTTTACCAGTATTGCTTTATTATTACGTATGTTTCTTTCACAGCAGAAGCGTTTTTAAAAGGTTGACGTAGAACTACATCAAAGCTGATATTTCATCACAAAAATCGGTCGAGCTCCAAAATTTTGTTTGCCAACTAGAAAAATTAAAAATGAAAGTTAAAAACAATTATCGTTATATATAGAGAGAGCGACAGAGAAGTCTCGTAATTATTTCAAGCCGGCTTGAGCTAGTTAATGACTTAAATTAATTAAGATAAATAATTTCTTAAATATAATAATGTTCTTGCATGATAACTTGAAATTTGCGATATTAGATTTTATTTTTGTTTTATTTATTTTAATTGATTATTGAAATACAGATCATCTTAATTGGACGCTGATATAACCAAACAATGAATTTCCGATTTATAAATTGCGAACTTAAGACATTAAGAATTTTTTTAATGAAAAACTGTATGAATTTTTCTATCAAATATTAAAAAATAACTATTCAAAATCTAATTTTATTAAAGAAAGGAATATTTTAATAGGCCATTTATATAAGCATTTAATGGATTTTCTATTTATAGTTGGAAGTTATTTTCTGCCAATACGCAGTTTCTTAAGACGCAATAAATCTTTTTTATTTCATAACATCCAAAATTTCAACACAATATTTACAGTTAGAACAAAACCCGATTTTTTTTTCGTATAATTCAAATATTTCCACTCAAAGTTTATTTAATTGCAATAAAAAAATATTTTAATTGAATATTAGTATAACCATTTATAATTTTTTTAGATTTACAATTGCAGACTGTTAATAAGAACATAAAATTTCCAAAGAAAAACTGAATAACCTTAATTTCTTGCAATAATTATAAAATTACTGCAGCAGATAAACAATCGAATTTTTTATCCAATTTTTGCTTTAATAAAAGAACAATTTTCGAATTGTAAGAAAATAATATTTATAAGCTAATTTATGATCTATAAATTAAAATATGTATGACATATTAAGCGTAGTGAAAATATCATTTAAAACACTTTATAAAGCAAGGTATTGGATCTAAAATAGAAAATTTGGCTCATGTTTTAGTAACAAACGCTAAGAAATTCTCTTTCAAAAGCTTATTTAGATTTATACCTACAAGTAAATTATAATTCTGGGTCTTTTAGACAATATCTTAATTGCATATTATGGCATAATATTTTTTTTAATGGTGAAAATTCAAAACAAAACAAAAAGAAAATTTTCTACAACAACCATTTTATTTCTATGCAATTTTTCTCTAAATTTGACACATTTTTAAATATATTTAGCAAAAATATTCATTGATTTATACATGTGCGCTTTGAAATAATATTCAAAATACTTCTTATGTAAATATTATGGTTAGTTTATAATTAATAAGATATTTTAAAAATAAATTAGATAATCGAATCAAGCTTAAAGTATAATCAGGCTACGATTTTCCAAACAACAGATTCGAATCACCAATAATTTTTTTTCTTAAGTTCGATAATATTTGTTGTTAATAAATGTGTTAATACAAAAGTTAATTAAACATTGCAATTCAATGGAAAATGAACAAAACTATTCAAAATATTTAAAGAATATTTAATCAAAAGGAATGGCAACACTAAAGACATATTTTTTTTACTTATTATTTTAGAAAGACAACTATCTGTGAATTTATATTATGGTTCGCTGTAGCATAAAAGCATTCAATTGTCACTCGAATCTTTTTATGAAGGATCTAACTCATTTAAATAAAAGAACAAAATATCTTGGTGTTTATGTAATACCATATTACGTCAAGATGACAAATTTACAATCTAACTCGGTTCATGTAAAAAAAATACTCGTGCTATGATACGGGCAGAGGGCTTTTAGTGCTATTTTCTTAAGGTTATGTTATTGTGAAATATAAATAAAGATTAAAATGAAATCTGCTATGCATATTTCAATGTATCATGTCAGAACCTATTTTCTTAAGCGGCCAATCATCACGTGCTCGTGCAAGTTAAACTACATTTATATTCATTTTAATCGTTTCATCGAATGAGTCACTTTAGTATTACCAAACGATAAAAAAAACTTTGTCTCGCATTTATCGTTAAAAAAATATCACATTTCCTGTTTCTTTCTTTTCATATAATCACGTGCTCAAAATGACATTTTTCTAGGTTTTATTTGCTGTAGTCATTCACTTATTTTTTTGAATAAGAGCTTTTGTAAATGCAATGGCATCGCGTTATTATAAGCTGATGTTTTGAGACACTCGTGCAGATAATAAAATTTTTATTTTTCGCCGACGGATTTTTGTTGACGCCAAAAAACCCATCCCAAAAACAACAACATGTTCTAACATTATAATAAAACTGAACGTCATTATTCTCTATCGTTTGGACAATTTTTAGTAAGAACAATTCAGTAATTTGAGCTACTTATGTTTATGGAATAAAATGTTTAAAGTAAAATACATATATTTACTCATCTAATCTTATCAATCGTGTATATTTAACAAACAATGCAGTTAAAGATTTTTTTAATCTCTATTTTTTCCACGTAATGGTAAGAAAATAATATGTAACAGGTTGAAACAATATTATTCAACAGAAGTGTCTGAGATTATTTATCGATATCAATCGATTACGAGAACTGATACTTCCTGATAATTCTGGTGAGTATTAATATTACGTATCTGATACTATATCAACCTGACATTTTGTATCAGTTATATAAAAGTATCAAATACGTAAAAAAAGTTTCAGATGATATATCGGTATCATTCGAATCCGAGAACTGATACTGAGTACCTGATAATTCTGCACTATAATTATTTTTCAGTTCCTTCTATTAGTTCACACTCTCTCTATATATATCTTATTCAAATTTTCAATCGTTAATAAAATGCTTTCTTGTTCATCCACTCGAGTTCAAATATATATATTTTTTTAAAATTTGCAGTAATGTCACTTGATGTTAATATTTTTTTAAAAAAAATATTATTTCATTAATTTGTTAAATTTTTATTAATTAATTAAAACCTAACTTTCCCGCCAAAAAATCTTCATTTCCCAAATGAGTAAGACTTAAGCTTTTTTTCCCCTACGCTAATGAAATTAGACTTAAACATGTATCCGAACGATAATTTCAAACAATTCTGTTTATTTTCTAACTGTTTGATACATTTAAAATTAAATATAGTTAATTCGTAGATTTTTCGGATTGATTTTGAAGTATTTTTGAATTAAATAAAACGGAATAGAGGAATTAAAAAATTCTAACCAGCATTGATTACTCCAATTAGCGAAGAAAATTCACGCATTTTCGTTGCCACAACTGACGTTGAAATTTCATTCAAGCGCAGTATGTTCGGTTTTATTTTCATGGGATACGAACATGATTTTGTTTTGTCCAAACATAATTTTTTGATAAATAATTTGTAATACAATTATTTAATAAAAAGTCACTAAAATAAACTTTTTCTTTTATAAAATAAGTAGGAATTGATTTCAATTTTATATATATACTAGCCGCCTTTGGCGACCAGTCGGTTCGCCAGTATTAATGCTCGCTAATATTTTATGTAGCTGTGTCTCATAACTGGTTTTTCACCAAAATATTTTTAAACCAAACAAATTTTGATAATTATATAATTCCTTTATAGTATTATTTATTATTATTTTCTTCAGATGATCTGTTCACTGTACTACTCATCTTTCTCTTTCTATCCGAGCAATGATTGTCCCGGAATTGAAATTTTACTTAAATGGTGGAGGGAAAGGTCTAAAATTCTGTTTTTATAGAATAATGATATTCAAATTTTCATAAATGCAAACACACTAAACAAATAAAGATACAATTGGTTTTCAAGAGATGCAAAAGCTTAAAAACAGCTTGGAAAATGCCTCGCACAGACGAAATAATGGTGACACCCACCCACCCATCTTTTCTTTTCTATACTTTTTTTCTTCACTACTTTTCTTTTTATAAACCATTTTTCCCTTTGTTATTACTTTTTTCCTTCCCTGCGCAGACTGAGCAGGCATAGATTAAATATTCATACCGACTAATAATAAAAGCAACTATCTTCTTTCTTTTTTAAACATTCCGTTATCTATGAATGAAAACCGACTTCGCGTATTTCTTTCTAAACAAATCATAATTTATTACTTCCTGCTATCTAACTCGGTTGGTGTGGGGGAAGGAAATGCAGATTTTTGGCGAGAAAGTAAGAAAAGTGTCGTTTTAACTATTTTCCTCGCAGTTTTTTAATTTTTTCGCTCCTTAAGAACCATCCTCTTGTCTTAACGAAAATATTTTTTAAAAATTAGCCGAATCGGCCAAGCCGTTCTCCAGTTTTGCGCTTAGCAACGCATTTCGAGTTGCATTTTTATTAATATAGATATATATATATTACTTGTTTATATGATGCTTTTGTACCTGACACAAAATGTCAGGTTGATAAGCTTTGCATCAGGTTCAGATTACTATTTTAACTATAAAGTTTGCAATATGTCTTGATTCCTTCCGTCCATCATTAACAAAACTCAAAGTCATTCGTATATTAGCATACTTCGTTTATTATATCAAAATAAACAGAAGAAGCTTGCTTAAAGTAAACGCATTGTATTTCTAGTCGAGCTTTATGTATGAAAACCCAAAGTAAACAAAAGCCGCGTAAATCTGTAGAACAGCGCATGCGCAACAGTTGTCAGTATATCAATTAGTCATTCGAACAAAACAACAACACAAAATTGTCAAAACACGATAAGTTTACTAGGATTTTATACGAAACAATTAATCCACAGACTTCGAAACAGTTCCATTTTCATTCGAATTAGTATTATTTTTCGCTCTGAAAAGTTCTTCAATTTAAAAAAAAAAAGCAGAACGAGAGATATGTGAAACATAAAACAAGGCAACGACACACGTGCGGAGTTTGCAGATCGCCGGGCCTCACCTACATTGGCCTCCAAGGTCAAAATTATCACCCTGTTTTTTGCGCAGATAACTCCCATCCTGCTTTGAACAAATCTTTCTATTTAGGAGAGTCAGCAGACGATAAATTCTTGAAAAATTTATATAGATTTTTTAGTAGAAAAATATCGTCAGGAAATTTACGGGGAAAATATGAATACAAATTCTTTTATGGTTTCCGCTTATTTATTTTAAAACTGAATTTTAATTTAATTTAACATTTAATTAAAAATTACTTAATTTAATTTAAACTAATTTCAGAAGAAGACCATTTTCGAATATTTTCTTGAGTAGATTTTCTCTATGCTTCTGTATTAAACTTAGCAGAAATTCGGAGCGATGGCCGTGATGAGACATCACGGAATATTCAAGACACTCCCGAATATTATATCTTATTCTAAATAGAATACGTAACGTTAATTATTTGAAGTTTTCTTTAAAATACTAATATTCATTTAAAAATTAAACCCTTTTTTTTAAAGAATTCTTCTATCCAACGTTTAAATTGATAAACTGGGCCAAATTTATGAAGATTATCTTAATTTTAAACTTTTTAATACTGTTTTATAAAATGTTTCGGATTTTAAAAAAATGATTGGAATAAGTTTATCAGAGAAAGGCTGCATTAAAAAAGCAATTGGACTTAAATTTTTTTAAAAATGTGCCGATTTCCTCTTTACTGTTTTATTATTATCATGTCAGAACATAATGTTGTTTTGGGGATGAGGTTTTTGGCGTCAACAAAAAATCCGTAGGCGAAAAATAAAAATTTTATTATCTGCAAGAACATCTCAAAAAATCAGCTTTTAATAACGTTTTGCCGCTGCATTTACAAAAGCTCTGATTTTAAAAAATAAGTTAATGACTACACAAATAAAACCTAGAAAAATGTCATTTTGAGCACAGGATTATATGAGATGAAATAAATGGGAAATGGAATATTTTTTTAAACAATCAATGCGAGACAAAGTGTTTTTGGATCGTTTGCAATGCCAAAGTGACTCATTCAAATAAAACATTCAAAATGAATAAAAATATAATCTAACTCACACGAGCACGTGGTGCTTGGTCGTTCAAGAAATGATGTTCTGACATGATACATTGAAATATGAATAGCGGATTTCATTTTAATCTTTATTTTTATTTACAGAATATTGGCATCTAATAGAAACCACTGCATCTCAGATTATCTGAAAGACAAGATATAAAAGTAACAGCAAAATATATTATTCTATTTATTAACTTCTGACAATTTATTTTAACAAATACTTTTTAGATTTAGTTAATTTTTGGATTTCATCCAACCTCCTCACTTTTACACAAGTCTACACTACTATTGTTATGGTGGCGACGGTGAATTAATCATGTCGGAAAAATCCGCTGTGTGTTTACGCAAAATTTGACATAAAAATAATTTCATTATTATTATACTTTGTAATTAATAATTTTTCATTAATAATTTAGCATTATTGAAGCCGGCTTTCTGGCACAGAGGTAGCGCGTCTTCCTCGTCTTCTGGGAGTCCCGGTCAGGGCATGGTTGTTCCTCTGTGTGCTATCTGTGATATGTGTGACTGTGTCCACTCCCAAGCTTGTAAAAAGGGGTTGTGCAAGCGAATGTGGTGAGTGTATAGCTTAAGTCGTACTCTTGATCCTAGTTGGTACTACTTGAAACAAGAGACGATCATTCTTCGGTTTAAAAATCTGCTTCTGTATCAGCAGGGGACTTGCCCATAGGCAAGTGCCATAAGTAACAATAGCAACATTATAGGAACGGAAAATTCACAAATATATTTCATCTAAGTTTACAATTTTTCAATTTGTTTTACAAACTGTTTTTTTTTTAGGCATTCTGAAATATTCTTGCACTGCAACTGGATTTTTTAAAAATTCTTTTTAAATCTAAAAGCTAACTTTTCCCCACTATTGATAAACCTTTTTTAATTTCCCATTTTTCTGCGGTTTTTTTTTTTTACAAATTTTAAGTTTTTTGTGGTACATTTAGATAATGTAATATTCTATATGAGTTTTTAAATATTGTTTTTAAACCGAAGAGCAATTTTTCCACACTATTACCAAAGTAAAATCTAAGAAATTTTTTTAAAGGCCCTTTTTAAAAATTTCAATTTTTTTACAAATTTCAAGCTTTTTATTGCACCTTAAGATAATGTAATGCTGCCACCAAATTTAAAAAATATATATTTTTGAACCGAAAAGGCAACTTTTACACACTATTACCAAAATAAAAACTAAGTACATTTTTTAAAAGCCAATTTTAAAAACTTTTTTATTTCAATTTTTTACAAATTCCAAGTTTTTTGCAGCATTTCAAGATAATGTAATGTTGCCACCAAATTTTTAAAAAATGTTTTTGAACCAAAAAGACAGCTTTTTTACACTATTACCAAATTAAAATCTAAAGTAAATAAACAAATAAGGTTATTTCCGTTCTACCTTAGTGACTATACCTGGTTTCAAGACAATTGTTCAGGCTTTGAAAAGTGCTTTAGATTTGTTTAAATTTTGAACGTTATTCCTATCTATACTGTTAATCATAAATTATAGCATTTCTGTTAAATTTTGTAATTTTTAAATAAGAAAAATTCATACTAAAAAATATCCTGAGATTAAGTTAAAGGAAAACTACGGAGATCATCATTCAATTCTTTATTATTAACAGCAAAATTACGATTGTCGGGAGTTTTTTGTAAAGAATAATTTATTCCACTCCAATTAAAACAAACACAAAATTACAAAAGAAATGTCCTACTCAGACATTTTTAAATCATCCACAATCCTATGATAGATATATAAATGCAATATATTCAGAAGACAATTAAATAATTTTCTCGTATTAATAAAAATCTTATCACTGAAAATATTTTTTTGTTAGAATATCGCCTTATGAACATTTGAAGGATGATACAATCATGAGATTGCTAAATTGAGTTATTATCTTTGTCTTTGTTAGGAAAATAATACTTATCAATTGGTTTTTATCAGTTTTCTGTCTCACAATTTTACAATTTTCCTTATCTTTGGGGTATATTCTTTTTAAAATGATTTATCCCTCATTATTTGATTTATTGAATCGTCTTTGTTAAGATGATAATTATAAGCCATTTCCTATCGCTCTTCTTTCGTTTATTTTACGAATGATCAATTTTCAAGGGGCATTTAATTTAAAATTCAAGGGACAATTTCTCAAGATGACTGTCTTGATAAGAAAACAATTTATTGGATCATTTTTAGCAGAAAGCAATTATCAATTCTTTTTATCAGTTTCATCTACGCACTTTCCATTTTCAGAAAATATGAAATTGTTCTCAAGCTCATTTGTTTTATTGGACTGTTTTTGTTATACAGACAATCATCAATTGACTTTTTGAAATTTTCTTGCGCCAAATTTTGAAAAAATCAATTTTTTCAAGGATATATAGTTCCAAAATAATATTTTTTGCAAGAGATTTGACACAATTGATTAAGATCTTTCGATATCATACAAGAGATTTTCACAACATGAATTAAATATTGTTGCAGAAATCGCCTTTAGGCGAAAGAAGAAAGAAAGTCGACAGACTGCATAATAAAAAACGATACTTGATTCAACAAATATTCCATAAAGCAATAAACAAATGCTCAGCGAAAATTTGCAAATAGAAACATTTCTAAATCACAACATCACACGCAAATAGCAACTTATTACTCAAACAAAAGTAGAATGGATAGCGTTTGGCGTCATTTGATGACAACGCGATAAGCACTCTAAAAATATCTTCCAATCAGTGCTCCGCTTTTGATATAACACAAAATTCTTAAGAAGAGCCTCTAGATCTCGGTTCTTCAGACATCGGTCTAGGTCAAAAACTAAAGATCTCAACATCTTTTCAAAAACTGGAAAGTACCAACTAACGATGGATGCTTTATTAGTTTATATTCGCATTAAAATAAGAGGTGAAAATTTGAACTATTCTAATAATTCACACGAAGAGGAAATTTATGCTATATTAAGAAATTGCATAGAACGGAAATTTATGAGGAAACGGAAATTAATGAAACATTAAGTAATTTCACACAACTGAAACAAATGGAATACTCAGTAATTGCACACAACTGAAACAAATGGAATACTAAGTAATTACACACAACAGAAATGAATGAATGAAATATTAAGAAATTCAACAGAAATGAATGAAATACTAATAAATTACGCGCAACACAAATGAATGAAATACTAATAAATTACGCACTACAGAAATGAATGAAATACTAATAAATTACGCACTACAGAAATGAATGAAATACTAATAAATTACGCACTACAGAATTGAATGAATGAAATATTAAGAAATTAACACAACAGAAATGAATTAAATACTAACAAATTACACAAAATAGAAATGAGTGAGATGTTATTTAGTGAGTGAGTTAATAATAATTTTGAATAAGGTGGAAACTAATGAAATACATTAAAATATAATAATTGTATTCGATTAATTAAAAAAATGAGTAAGAAGAATTCTTCACGAGCTAATTTAAATGAATGAAATCTAGTTAATTTTTATAATATAGTTAATATGATTTGTTTATTTCCCCCCCAAGTTTAAAAACGCAGAGATAATGGAATTTTCTAATTGTAAACGAACGATCCATAAAAAAAGGAAATAATTTGGAATAAGGATTAATTAATTTATTATTTCTCATTCGTTATTCACTTTTTATCATTACAATTTATCCTTGAATTTCTTTTTTCTCAGTTTACAAAATAAAAATAATTAATTAATTGATAAGAAGGGGGAAATTACCGTATTACTTCTTTTACTTTGAAAGGCCGTATTAAAAAAATGAGTAAAATGCAACTAAATAACAATTTCCTTCTTTACATTTTTAATATATATCAAATAAATACTTTCATATTTTTCATATAAATATTAAACTTATGCCAGACATCTGGTCATTTTAATCATTTTTTTTAAATATCTCCATAAAATAACCTATTTTCTCCGTCACAGTCAGAGTTAGAAAAATTTTCGAAAATGAATTGATAAAAACGATATCATTTCACTTTCACGGACATTTTTAATTCATGAAACAGAATGAATGAATTATTAGATTCTTAAAGGTAAGTTAAGTAGAGAAAATGTTTAAATTCATTATGTTCATTCATATTTATTTTTTTAAAGAAAAGACTATATTTTATGGGTATTTTTAACTTATCAGAAGCACAAGTCATAATTTTGAATAAAATGTCCTAAAATGACTTAAGTTTTATTTATAATTGAAGTATTATTGATTTAAAAAAAGATTACGGAAATTTAATTTTGTAAAAGTTTAATTCTGGTGAATTACCATTTTTGACTGTTAATGTGAAATAATATATAATCATTCTAATCAAACAAATGTGAATGGTTCAGTTTGAAGAAAATAACAAAATTAATAATAAAATATATTATTAGAGTTTCATTACCTATTTGAACTTTTCGAGCTAACCCCCTTCATCGAGTATTATTTATACATAAATATACATAAGTATACATATATGTACATAAAGTGGTCAGTAGAATTCAGTATATTTACGATTCAAAACTTTATAAAATATTTCAGAAAAAACAAATTACATTTTTTTGTATTCTTTCTTTTTATATACGATTTTAATCTATACACAAAATAAGACTAATTATTCAAAGAAGAAAAAAACTTTTTTTTTCTAGTCGGAATGATAACAGAATTTATTTAAAAAGATAAATAAATAACTTGAATATTTCCAAAATTTAGTCCTGCGAAATTATACAACAGAAAATAATAACGTGCATTTAATACCATTTTATGATAAAAATGCATCGCAAAATATAAAATAATGTGTGAAAATGCATTAAAGAATTTTTTTAATTAATAGTCGTACTTGTTATTCCGTTGCCATTTATGAAATAATAATCAAATATTGGCTGTTCCTTTGATCCATACATATAAACGACTAACCATTGTATTTGGTGTGTGCAGAATCAGAGTACACACAAAATATCTTGTACTTCATGTGAATCAAAAGAATAAATAAATAAAATCTTAATTTTTTAATACAATAATGGATTATCCATATAAATTTTTTTTATCTGAACAGAAATGTTCAACTTATCACACTTTGAAATTATTAATAAAGAAATATAAAATTAATAGAATTTAATTCTCAACAAATTCATAACTATCCATTAAAATTTCTTTAATAAATTACATTCCACAAAAATCGACAGTCAATCGGATAATCTTTCTCAACGGGTATCTCTTTATTAGGGAATACAATAAATAAATTCGTGGATTGCAAATGCATGCACTAAATAGATTGTTGTATATCGATCTTAGGATTATACTTTAATCACATTAAAAGTACTAATAACCATTAAAAAATTGATTTATTAGGCACTTGCATGTATTTTAATTAGCGACATCTATTTGTAAACATGCGAAGCATCTATATAAAGGACAATAGTTTTGGGTCTTTTACTATTACTTTCTTGTTATCATTTTGAACGTTTTCCATTTAATATTATTGTGTTATTCAATGTATAAAGACCCCAAACATGGGGTGCTCCAAATTGCATTTTCGATATTCATTGCTTTGTTTATTTGACTTGAAGAAATCTGCAACTGAATATTATCAAACATTTTTAGAAACTTATGATGATGATGCTCCCTCATATCCCAATGGTGGGTTTTAGTTTCGACGATTTACAGGTGGTTATTTGGTAGTCAATGACAGAGAACGGTCTGATGAATCGAAAAAATTCGAAGACAATAAATTGCAAGGTTCATTGGATGGAAATGGGAAAAAGAGAAAATGAAAGGAAATATTCTGATTGAGATACATTGTATCAATTTTTTCTCAATAAATGCTTTTTTGAAGTGAAAAAAAAAAGCAAAATACATGCAAGCACCTCATAAATTACATCCAATTCAGTTATTACATGGTTTTAATACAATCGTCTTATTTTATAAGAATTTGAAACTAATTTAAAGAACTAAACCATTCCATTTCTGACTTGACTAAGCCATTCTTAAACTATTCCTTAAATAAATCAATAAAAACTATTCCATGATTCTGAATCCATTCCAACGAATTCGAAACTGTTATCTCAAGTGACCGAATGGAAACCAGTTTTTCAGCTATAGCCAGCAAAACAAACATTATGTCCGGGGAAAAATAATAATAACGAAAAAAATCCATTCTTAAAACATCCCTTAAATATAAAAATGAAAACTGTTCCATAATTTTGAATCCATTCGAACGAATTCGAAAATAACATTTAGCTTAGCCACCAAACGAAAACCAATTTTCAATCACAGCCGAGAAAACAAACATAATGTCTGTAAACAAATAATAATAATCGTAAAATATTCCATTAATATATAAATCAGGGATGCACAACCTTTTCAGGATGAGGGGCCAAAATATGAAAAGGGATTATGACGAGGGCCAAAACAGCACATGAATGTTAAATATATTAAAAACATGAAAACACTGGGAGTTTTTTTGTGGCAATACAAATAAATTACAATTATTACTTTACTTATTTTACTCATTGTGCAATAAATAAATGAATAAAACACAAACATTATAGATATGATTAAAATACTTTACCTCCAAAAAAAAAGAAAAGAAAGAAAGAAATATTCCTGTTAAAAAGGGGGGAAACTTGAAATAGAATAACAGAAGAAATTTTTTGGTGATTATACAGAGAACACAATTTAAATTTTGAGAAAATAATTAATAATCAAAATCAGTAAAAATTAATGAGATGGCTGGGACTGAATATTTGAAGTTATTAATTTTATGTTGGGCTTAATATTGGTTGTGGTAATACGCAGAACAGCAGAAAAGTTCTCATATACTATTCTATTTCTTATTTTTGATTTGTTTTAATTCATTAGTGAGAAAGTTTGTTCACAAATGCAAGTGCTGCCAAATAAAGTGGCATATGTTGCTGCATTTTTCTTTAAGCACGAAAATTCCTCGGGTAAATCTTTATAAAATTCTAATATCGTTTTTTGTTTGAATTGAGTTTTGAAAAAAAAATCAGAATTCTATAAATCAGTTAAGGCTAACTGCATACTCTCAGCCACTAGATTTACATCAACAGATAATGGAGAAAACTCTTTTCCTTCTCCTATACAAAAATCGTACTCGCAGGTAGCCATGAAGGGAACATACTGAAAAGCCGCGTAATAAAAAGTAAATAAACTTAATGAACAACTGTAAATCATTTATTCTGATTTAGAATCGTTTTCGTATCCAATTTTCCCTCTTTTATTTGAAAAAGTCTAAATTCATTTTAAATTAGTCATATTTTACTAACAACATTCCAACTTCGAAGGCGACGCGGGCCATAGGTTGTGAATCTCTAATATAAATGAAAACTGTTCCATGATTCTGAAGTCATTCAAACGAATTCGAAAACAACTTTTTATCTTAGAGACCGAACGGGAACCAATTTTTTAGTCGTAACCGACAAAACAAACATAATTTCCAAGAATTAAAAAAAAACATTAAAATTACAGCAAAACTATGAAAAACTGCAACATTATGAAACTAATATGATTATGTAATAAAAACATATTCTTAACTTAATGAGCAACTGTAAATTATTTATTCTAATTTAGAATCTTTTTCGTATCCGATTTTCCCCCTGTTTATTTGAAAAAGTTTAAATTCATTTTAAATTAGTCATATTTTACTAACAACATTCCAACTTCGAAGGCTAAGCGGGCCATAGGTTGTGCATCTCTAATATAAATGAAAACTGTTCCATGATTCTGAAGTCATTCAAACGAATTCGAAAACAACTTTTATCTTAGTGACCAAACGGGAACCAATTTTTTAGTCGTAACCAACAAAACAAACATTAAAAGTACAGCAAAACTATGAAAAACTGCAACGTTATGAAACTAATATGATTATGTAATAAAAAGATATTCTTAACTTAATGAGCAACTGTAAATTATTTATTCTAATTTAGAATCTTTTTCGTATCCGATTTCCCCCCTGTTTATTTGAAAAAGTCTAAATTCATTTTAAATTAGTCATATTTTACTAACAACATTCCAACTTCGAAGGCTACGCGGGCCATAGGTCGTGCATTCGAAGCGAATTCGAAAACAACTTTTATCTTAGTGACCAAACGGGAATCAAATTTTTTAGTCGCAACCGACAAAACAAAAATAATTTCCAAGAAAAAAATTAAATAAAAACATTAAAAATTCTGCAAAACTATGAAAAACTATAACGTTATATAACTTGTATGATGAAGTAATAAAAATATATTCTGTTTTTTTTTTGGGGGGGGGAGAAGAATTCTTGAATATAATAACATACTTGATGAATTGTATCCAGTCGAATTTTTCGCCGCCGCATCCTCTTCAATAAACCGCGTATTGTCCATGTTGACACCTCCCGGTACCGCCGTTTGTAATTCCGTAATGAAAACTTATTCTCCGATCACGGCAGACGATTTTAGCGCGGAGTTAACGCGCAGATGTAAGACCCACAAGTAAGAATCACATGCGAGTGATGGGAGGCTCGGTTAGGGTGCGATTGCTCCGTGACACGAGCCCAAACGGTAGGGGGGTGGGGGTGCATTTACTTCAGCTCACGTGATGCCGATGGCACCGAAACTCCGCCTATCCGCTTTTCGAACAGTGTCCCACAAGGCCATACCAAGTGGTTGTGTCAACATCTCTCTGTTTCATATTTTTCGGAAATAACAGTTGAATTTTCGTTCTCGTAGATAAAACGTTCGACTGACAATCCTGAAACTTCCATTGCTTGTTTAGTTATCGAGTTGCATCTATTTATTTATATCTTTTTCAATTTTTGAAAATATGAATATAAATAATGTAAGTAGCATGAATCACGTAAAATTAAATGGTAAAAAAAACATGGGATTGAAGTTCGCCTTTGTTTTCTCGTATACGAAGTAATCGGGGAGAAATAACTGAAAAGTTTTAAAAACTAACCTCAGTGTTTTAATGACTCTACACTTTAGATAAACCAAAGAGGTGGGAAAAAAAAATCTAAGATTATGTTAATAACACAGGTGGTGTAAATCAAATTTCTTCTTTATATGTAAATTCATTTCTTCTTTATATATGCATTTTCAATCAATATGAAATAATGTTGATATTGATTGTTGATATTCAAATAATGTTGATTGTGATCTAATGATTGACAATCAATTAGATCACATAATGTAAAAGTGCGTCGTAAAGTACTTTCTGTCGGTTTTTCTTTTTCTTCTCTCTCTCTCTCTTTTCCTCCTTTCAAAAATAGATTTATTATTTTTTACTAATATCAGGAGAATTTTTTTATTCAACTGAAATTTAACTTTTTGTTGAAATTTTTTTAACACTCTTTAAGATGGTTGTAAATATCTTGCAAACTTTGTAGCACCAAAACTAATAAAAAAAATGGGCAAAAGTCTCATGTTCAACTAGTAATGTTTAATTGTATGTAGATCCTTGCGTTATATTATTTCACCAGAATAATTAAAAATAATGCATTTGGTAATTTTCATTAAATTTGGTTTTTCTATTATTTATTTCATATCAAATTAATATATTTTAATTTTTTGAATAACTAATAATAAATAATTTTACAAAAATGAATATTTATTTAGAAATTATTTGTATTTCATATTTTTCTACTGAATCAAATGCCATTGCTTGTATTAGACGGAGGAAATTATATTACCACTCTTGTAATACACAGCAGCCATAACAGCAAAATTAATAAGTATATATAAACACTTTTTTTGGTCATGAATGATTTTTTTTCTCTATTTATGGCGTACAATGTTAATTTTGAAAGTAAACGGCTTGTACTCGTTAAAAGGTTAAGGAACTCGACTAGATTGAAAAAATTATACTATTGAAAGTTCGCCTTTTTATTTGGCGTATGGTGGAAAAGCACAATCAGCAGTAGTCAGTTAAAAAAAACGACGTTTATTTGCACGAAGATACTAACACAAAGGCGACGAATATGTACAGCCTAGGCGTGCACAGCAGGCAGCTCACTAGAAGTAATCGACCACAGACTGAATCCAGCAGGAGGGAGGTTCCTCGGAGTTCCGTTCTACGGTCTCTCCAAACGGCCGAACTTACCACTGTCTCCTCGCTTTAGCTGTTGACTCACTACCACACACTAGTTACTCCACACAATATATGTCGCTGCTTCCACAGTAGACAACAGGGCTCGGCACACAGCAGATCAGAACTTGCTTGAGCTTCACATAAAGCTTGCACTCCATCGTTGCTCCGTTATCCTCTCGAATACTCGGTATTTGTCATCTATTCCAACTTTGCTTTCGGCTCATTTCAAATTTCACACACTCCCCAGTTTGAGTCTACAACCTTATATAGCTCCCGAGAGGCGGACCGAGAACCTTCTAGGCCCATAAGGGCGCATGCTTGTATCTACTGGACGTTGTAATCACTTGATTCTGGTCGATCAAATAACAGGCAGCGTTTAAACACAAAAGTTTTATTTACAGCTTATATACAATAAAAAAACATTTCCTCATCTAGGTTAATATGCTGGGAAATATTTACATCTGCTTTAACAGTTCCACGGCTAATACAAGGAAAACTACTGTTAGCGTATCCGGCTACTGCAGGTAGATGAAGGAATCTACGAACATATCTCCTGGTAGAGCTTTAATCAAAAGTTCGAGATGTTGCGTTATCCATGAATTAAGGATAACGCAAGTTCAGGAAAAGAAAGAGTCAGAAGCAAAACAAATGTGACTTATCTGTAATACCCATTTATTAAAAGAAAGGTAAAAAGGAAAAAAATACTGTTTACTTGATGTCAATAATGAAATTAGCAATTTTTTGCTCCCTTGAGCAAATTACAAAAAACAACATTACATGGTTGATGTGATGGCCAATACATAGTATGTCTCCCAGACGATGCAATACAGTTCGTACAACACCTGAGCATGATGAGTATCAAATTATCGATCTGATCTTGGGGAATAATACATCACTCTTCAAGTAATGACCTCCGAAGTTCCTGTAGACATGTAGGAGGTAATTGACGGACTCCAACTCGTCGACCAAGCATATCCCACACATGCTCTACTGGATTCACATTCAGTGAGAAGACTGGCCAGTCCATATGTGTGATATTTTCAAATAGAAGGCATTCGTTTAAGATGTTTCCACGGTGAGGACGGGTGTTGTCATCCATAAACAAGAATTCTACGCCCATGGTGGCCCAAAACAAACGTACATGTTGTTCCAGAATGACGTCCTGATAGATTTGGACTGTTGTGGTTTCAGTTTGAAAGTGCAGGCCATTTCTGGAACCCCAGAATAATTCTTTCCCAAACTAGCAATCCGGCAAAAGCAATTCAATAATTCTATTACGTAAAAAAATATCTAAATGCTTTCTTTGTGTCATAACTATGCGGTTATTGCACTGAAAGGCTTATAAAGCGCTTCTGAACAATTTTACTTTTACCAGTATTCCTTATACAACACTCTCTTACACTGTCGTCATTGTGACGTACTATTGTATTATCTATAATTTTTGAAGATGTGTGTAGTCATTTTATGGGTGATATATGTATTTTAGCGTTCGATGTCCACGTGACTCCAAATTAACCTTAATTTATGGACATGAGTGCATTTCATTTTTATTAACACGTACTAGATTTTATTTTAGAATATTTTCTGTAGGAATTTCTTTGTTTTTGACGGTACGGTTGTAAATTTAAACAATTCTGAAGCATTAAAGTATCTTTAATTTCTAATAATGTCGTTTTCCTCACAATAAAAGCATGAGACCCTTTTAAATCGTACTTATTGACAAATATTGATTGATTAAAGAATCCCTCAAATTAATTCACCTTTAAAATACTGAAAAAAAATGCCTCAAATTGCTGATACAATCCACATAGTAGGTTACAAAACATACTCGTTAAGAATAAAAAATTCTCAAATTGAAAAAAAAAAAAAAGTTCAAGAAAAAGAGGGAATAATCTACCAGTCTGGGAATTTTTGACGAAAAAGCTTTTCTTCATCTCATTGCAGTTTTTTTTTTTTAAGAATCTACAAAAAAAAACCCTCCTTTTTTTATAAAAATGATATTTTCAAAAATGATTTCATAATTGCACTTTAAAGTATTAATCTGAAATACTTTATCTGACTTCGGGAAAAAAAAAAAACATTATCTGTGTTTTAAAACGGCGCAAAATACAATTTTATAAGAAAAGATTTCCAGTGATCATGGCAAAACGCCCTATCAAAATTGGCTTAGTTTTTAATTGCTTAAAATTCTAACTAAAATTTTTTTAAAAAAAATTCTTTGAAGTGCACATTTTTACGTTACGAAGTACGAGTTTATTTAGGTCAAATTTGATAGCTCTATGTCAAATGGTTCTACCTGTATAGCGCCAACATAAACATAAGTGAGCGCATTAGTTTTCGTTATATAAAGAAAAAAATAATGTAAAGGATTTGAGTTTCATTTCAACAATAAAAAGTTGAATGTTTTTAAAAATTTATTTTAAAAAAATTTCGGGGGAAAAAATTGTACTATTTTATAATTATAAAGTGCTATTATATAATTTTTTGAATTTTAAGTTGTTTCAAGAATAAAACCATTTTTGTTTTGTATTATCAAAAGTTATCACGAAATTTTTCGAAATTTCGATTAATTTTTAATTATTTAAAAATGTAATCAGAATTTTTCTTATATATACACACACCGAGTTACACATTCTACCTTGGCAATATATATGTGTGTGTGTTTTGAAATTTTATTTGTGATTACTATTTGTAGGTGTGTTTGTGTATTATGTATATGAAGAAATATTATTAAACATTATACTTTATATTGTAACCAAAAATCTCACACAAGAACGGTACAATGTCTAGGAAAACGTGTATTAAACGTGCACAACAAATTCCCACCGAATGAAATTTATTTAATCCACTAATTTCTGTTAACAGCGAGGCTATAGAACGCGTGTCAAAAAAAGAAAAGCTACTATCTCAAGCTAAGCCAACTAGCGTAGCCAGTTTTCTGAATTGATCTGATCGTGTTCGTTCCCCTGGTCGTGTTCGTTCTTGGGGCACCTAGCTCCGTCAGGAGCTTATCCCCTGTCCTGATATATAGATTAGCGGCATTGCGATCTTGAAAGCGTTTCACTCTTCGATAGACCTGAGAGAAGTTAAGCAACTGGTTGCCGAAGCTTGAATGAGACAAGGCTGAAGTGGCAAGAAGACCGGAGAGGAGGGGAGAGGACTACCAATCAGAGGGCATCTTCCGTGTATGGGAGAGTGGTGGGGTGGTGACGTCAGGGGAGCTTCTGTTGTGGGTTCCGGGTGATGATGATGATGCAAAAATTAAGCTTGAGCGGTAGAGTGCTATTGACCAATCAGGATTGGAAGTAAGGAATAGCTGTTGAAGTTGGAGGAGTTTCAATCTATGAGGGCATCCAGGGTGATGAGCTTTTTCTCGTTCGGATTATTAGTTAATTTTGCAAGTTTAGCTGCTTTGATGAGGCCAGGAAAATCTTGTATGAGGGCTCTTATTTCTTTAAGTACTCCCATAAGGTTCTTCATTTCTCTGAGGTCGAAAGTGGGGACTTGTTCAGTGGGCATCTGGTTGATAGGCGCTTTTGCGGGTCTGTTGTTTTCCGGAACTTGTTGATGGGTTTGCTCATTAGAGTAGGTTCTGGGAGTTGGGTTGCTGGCAATTTCTGCGTAGGTGGGTCTATTGGATCTGTAGGTGAGTTTAGGGTATTTAGTGCAGCCTTTCCAGGAAGCGAGGTGACCTGTTTCATTGCAATTGATGCATTTAGGAGCTTGGACTTTTTCTTTGATCTGGCAGTTTCTTGTTGTATGCATGCCACTGCATTTGATGCATTTCGGGGTGAGTTTGCAATTCCTTGCAGAGTGGAAAAATCCCGAACAGTTAAAGCACATGGTAGCTGTAGGTTTTTTCCTGTAGGTTTCTACTTTAATTCTTAGGTGGAGGAGGCTAGTTTCGTTGTGGATATTGTTGGCATACCGGGTCTTCTTTACGTCTACTAAGAAAATGGGATAAAGAGTCTTCATTCTGTAATTTTTGAGTTGGGCTATTTTTTCAATTTCATAATTTTTCTCCGTAAGTGCATTTTTTATTTCTTCGATTTCGGTGTTTCCAAAGTGGTCTGCTCTCAGGACTTTCAGAGAGGATATATTGCTCGCCGGCGTCGTCTAGGTATTTGATGATTTCGGCTCTCTGGATTTCAGTTTCGGGGGTAATTACTATCATGTTATTGACGAATTTATCAGTTGTATCAGGGAATTCTTTGTGTGTTTGCTGGAGGACGATATTGTAGTGATCGAAAAGCTTTAAGTTGATGGCGGGGATAGTTTTCTTTTCGTTTTTCTCTTCAGTTTGGGCTAGTTACAGGGCATCAAATCTATTGTCAGTTATCAGTGGTGTGACTTTTTCGTCTACCTTCTGCTGCTTGGCAGCCTTTTTTGGGGAAACTGTTTGGAAGCCTTCTGGATCAGGTGTTCTTTTCTTTATTTTATTTTGAGCGTCAACGCTCAAAGCAGAGTTTTGCAAACTACATGAGTTGGTTCGGGATCGTTGACGGGTGCTTGTTTGGCTGGGTAGGTTGATGGTATTATTACTGGAAAAATTGCTATTATTCGAACGGGTGGAACATCTACTCTCTGTACGGGTGACTTCTTTAAATCCATTAGGGTGAATAGTTTCTTTCGTGACAGAGCCGTCTGACCAAGTAGTAATAGTGACGGAAGATCCGTCTTTAAAACCCCAGGAAGAAACTTTCACTCGCACTAACTCGTCCTTAGGTCCGTCCCTCTTCATGGCTGGGACTCGAATGATCTGATTCCCCTCTTTAAGCCGCGCCTTTAAATAGCATCCCACCAAAGTGGGCAAACACAGAAACCTCCCGCTCGTTTCGGACAATCCTGGGAATTTCTCCATTATGCTCTTTTTTATCTTCTGCCACACACTTTAGCGTGTAGTGAAAACCGTTAGCCACCTCATTACATCGCCAACACACCTACATCGCCAAATTAGTCAAATATGGCGATCTTCTGCTGTAAATCCCCTTAGAACGGACTTTTCTCGTTGACGCGTGATTGCATTACAATTAATTATATACAATCCCACTATTTAAAAATATTTACAATTAATTTACTCCAAAATCGTGACAATATATATTAAATGTCTATTTCTGAAATCGAATACGGATTGTCTGACTACCCCATGCGGTTTATTTGCCTTTCATGTACAGTGTTTTTAATAAACAATCGTACTTATAAATTAATGAGCTTACTAATTTCTCATTGCGATTACACGTGCTCTCTTCTAATTTCCGCATATCCTGCCGTCATCCTTTTGACAGACATATCTTTTCAAGTATTTACCACGACAATTCCGAATCGAGTGAGTCAATCATGAGATTTCGTTGCGTGATTAAGACGTCACTCAACACTTTTATGAAAAAAGTTCCTGAAGCATAATATGCAAAATACTCCACTCAGATTAACGTTATATGCTGCCGCTGGATCAAAAGTGATGACAGATTTATTGAGTTTTGGAAAGCGAAGTGCATTTATTTCGGCATTATATTTCATTCGGCATTATTATATTTTATTCGGCCTTTGTGCATTATATTTCGGAATCGAAAGTGAAAAGGCGATGTAAATGCGCCCTATTTACTAATTTGAATACCAAAGATTGAGTTAGTGGATTATGGCATTAGGACGCCTCTCCTTTCGCTCAATTTGATTTCGCATTTCCACTCGTTCAATACGTTTATTATCTATATTTAATTCGTTTGGCTTTATAAAGACGTCTATTCAGTTCCTACTATTCGTTCACACTCTCCCTACCAATATCTTGATCAAATTTTCAATCGTTAATAAAATACTTTTTATTCATCCACTCAAGTTCAAATGCATCTTTTTAAAACTTGTAGTGGAGGACACTTGATGTTAATACAGTTTTTTCAAATATCAATTCATGAAATTTAATTAGTTTTTAATACTTTAAAAAGAGTTTTAGCAGTTTGTAATGAATGTTGTAATAAACAGTCAGTAGCTCAATCGGTAACATGCTAGGATTTCAGTATTTTTCACCTGAAGGTGAAGAATGCGAAAATCAATCATTTTTTGTCCAATTCTTGCGAAAATCAATCAATTTTTGATCAACTATTTATGTTAACTGTAATTATTCAATACAAAATAACTAAAATAATTTTTTTTTCTTTGTTAACATAAGCAGGAATCGATAATTGATTTTTTTAAATACCGGGTGTCCAAAAAGTTCCCGTACTCCAAATTTAAAAAAATGTACTAACTCCAAATTTAAATGATTTTTTTTCAAGTATATTAAATTTTATCGTCTGCTAACCGTTGCATAAAGAAATGCTCCGAGATTTTTTTATGCATTAGAAGCATAAAAAAAATCTTTGGCCACCTCGATCCCCTGATCTGACCATCCCGGACTTTTTTCTGTGGGGATATTTAAAGGACAAAGTTTATGAAGGTGATCCCCAAACAATAGATGATTTGAAAATCGCAACTACCCAAAGGATACAAGAAATCACTCCTAGCATGTTAAAACGTGTTTCGAAAAACATGCGCAAACGAGTTCAGCTTTGTCTCCAAGAAAGGGGTGGACATTTTGAGCATTTATTATAAATGTAAGTTCAGTATTTTTTCCTTAGTTATGTTAAAAGTGCTTTTTATCATTGGCATAAAAATAATTCTTTTTAAACCTGTTATTTTTGTAAAATAAATTTACAAATCATCAGTACGGGAACTTTTTGGACACCCGGTATTACTTGTTTCTTATATTATTACGAATCCTAACTACGGGTTAGTTTGGTTATAATAACGTCTCATTGTAAAGCAGCCCTAGGGCTATTTTTGGACTGACCTCATAATTTTGAATCGTGGTCAGATAACGAGGACAACACCTGAGTTGGAACTACCCTATTTACACCACTCCAACGGAAAGACGTTTGACCATGGCAGATTTAACGTGCGACTGACCGCCTTATACGACAGTTCTTCGGTGGAATCGGGACTCGAACCTTACAACCTACATCTGACGAACCGAGACATCACCAACTAGACCACCACGAACCTTTCAAGAGGAGAAATTAATACAGAAACTTACTTTTATAGAACCTTTTTACGGTGATATAGAACTAAAAATTACCGGTAATCATCATAAATATCATAACAATCATAATTATCCTAAAAATTATCTGTACTTAAGTATTAGACCGTCTATCTTTCTCGCCAAATTTGAAGGCGTCGCCAATGAGTTGCGAAACCGTCAATAATGGCAAAAACCCGCCATTATTTTAAAAATTGTTCAAACAACTGTCGCTCGCCATTTTGTTGGTTTCGTTGGCGTCGATGGTTTATCGCCAAATTTGAATCCGTCGTCAATGAGTTACTAAACCATTGGCGTCGACGGTCTAATGCTTAAGTACCAAATTATCAGTTCTCTATAATTTCTGGCGTATGTTTTAGCCATGGATTTGGCACAGTTTAGTCGAGGTTGGACCTTCCACCAATAAAACTTAACCAAACCCAAGTTAACGGTTCACGAGTCGATACCTTGCCACCAGGCCACCACGACCCTCCTGACTTCTGGACTTTCTTGTTTGTATCCGGTATTATGTCACCAGATATTCATTGTTTATAAATATAAAATAGCTAAGAGACTGTAATGAAATAAATAAGGTCCTGCCCAATTATATTTGACAAAATACTTATACTGTGTTTTATAATTAATACAATAACCAAACTTTTGTGGCCGTAATATTAATAAAATTGAGTTTGAGTAGTTTCTCCAAAACTTTTTGGCATAATCTCTAATAAACTTGTCATGCCAGAGAATGCTTTGAGTGACACTGACTGACAATAATTACGAAATTTTAGTTTTTGGCTTCAATTTAGCCTTTTTACTGAATTGATATTGTCTTCCTTGGAGAGTTTTACAGCCATTAATTTTTGGCATACTGTTAATAGTATACGAAAATCAAATTTGTGTTGTTGGTTAAATTTTTATCATCCGATTGATATAAAGATTTTACACAAATTATAGTCATTAATACCATACAACCCTGTGTTGGATTTTGCTCAAAATTTGACAGGCATCTACACCGTAGATGTCAAATCTTTGAACAATTTCTTATGGCTCTTTCGGTTTTGTAGTTATGGCGTTTATCCATATTCGAACAACCAGACAGACGGACTTCTTCTGAACAGTTTTTACTCAACATTTGATAGAAATTTATAAAAACCATAAACTGCT
This sequence comes from Argiope argentata, assembly GCA_026289955.1. Lineage (NCBI taxonomy): Eukaryota > Metazoa > Arthropoda > Arachnida > Araneae > Araneidae > Argiope > Argiope argentata. The sequence continues at coordinate 1,765,490 of JAOUZG010008838.1, read as the reverse complement.
TTTGAGTTATCCTTGTTACATTCAGTCAGACGACGAGAATTTTCCAAATATGTGTTTTTCGTTGGGCATCTAGAACATGATTGGCTGTTTCGGTCAGGGCTTCTATACTAGAGTAAAATCATGAAAAAAACGTCTCACAGTTTCAGCTAGGGTTTGATAATTTTTCATTCAACGATTTAAAAAAACCCAATGTTTTTAAAATAAATTTGTTTTATTGAAAAATCGGTTTTTAAATTAAGAAAACAGATTTCCCAGAATGCCTGCATAGTTCTTTTTTTAAAAAATAATAATAATAAGATAAATAAATAATAATTTTATCGGTTGAGATTGATTTTTCTAGCAGCTGAAGACTTAAGGTGACGAGTGACTATTTTATCAACAAGTGAAGATATTCTTGAATTTCTGTTAAATGAACCAAAATATTTAAACGTAGAAATAAATAATAGAACTGGCAACTATAACAAATAAAATTAGCAACTCTTTTGCTGTATTTGCAAACTCCACAGAACATTTCTAGTTCAGCTAAGAAATCTAGTGCACTTTCTTTAGCTGCTGAAACCGAAATTATTGGAAATATATAGTCTAGAATATTTCCAAATTCTTTTGTGGAAACCGATTCTGATGAAGAGCAAATCGAAGAAACTAATCATCAGAGAAATGCTTTTTTAAAAGAAGCCATGGGAAAATCAATTCATAAGTTTCTTGAAGAAAAATTCACAACCCAAAGACATTGAAAGCTGAGTTTTCATTATTTGAAGCAACGAATAAAAGAATAAAATTCTTAAATAAGTTATTTTATGTCATGAAAACTATAAAACCAAACCAATTTCAGTAGCTAGCGAACGAGTATTTTCAATTTCAAGCAATAAATACTATGTCCAAAATAAGAAGAAGACATAGCCACTGTGAAGTGGATATATATTTTTTTAAATCTTGTTTTCTTAGAAGAAATTAAAATCGGTGAAAATAATTTAAATATTATTCGAAAATTTTGTTTGAGTTTTTGTTATTTTGTGTAAGTAATATGTATATGTAATCGTTAATTTTTTAAATGTATTTTGGCTTTGATACTGATTTTGTTATTTTATAGAAATTAAATTAAATAAAATATTCTATTCTATTTTTTTGACAAAAATTTGAAAACCATTTTTTTTTTGGAAATATTAAATTTGGAAGCCGGTTTTTTGTATAGGCCCTAGTTTCAGCCGAAAGCTTTTTCCAAAAAGCTGAAAACATCGGTAGTGTAAGTTTTGCTGCGCTGAAATATGGATTTTTCTTTACTGAACGAATAACTATCTTCTGGCCGGGATAGCCTGGTTGGTAGAGCGTTGGACTCGCACTCCTTGGGTTACGAGTTCGAAACTCACCGGCCAAAAGATTCCCCGAGTGTGTGGTGGCTGGTGCTCGTTAAATCTGTTCATAGTCGCAAAATACTCCATGTCGAGAGTAATACCACTGGGGGGTACTGGGGCAGAGGTGATCGTTCTCTGTTCCAGGTCTAAATTACGATCTGAGATGAATGAATGAATTTGCTTGAATGAAGTTCGCCCTCTATAAAGGGTTGTGGCGTGTGGTAGCTAAGTCGTAATCGTGGCCCTAGATGGCGCTACTTGTAAAACAAGAGACGCATATCTCCGGTTTAAAATCTGCTGATGTATCAGCCAGGCTTGTCTGTGGCAAGTGCCATAGGTAACAGCATAATATTCTTCTTTGCAGTAAAGCTCAAAATTTCTTACGTCTTCTTGGAATATTAACCACATATCCAGTTAAACGATACTTCTGTAGTAATTCTTAGACACAATCATTACTGTTCCCAATCAATGAAGCAATTTCTCGAAGAGATTTGTCATCCTTCGACCACTTGATGACTAATGATGACAGTATCTTTTCGGAATTTCTCTCTTAGAATTCATTTTAGCGGTTTTTTATAGGGATAAAATTAATTGCTTATTCAAAATAATTATTATTAAATTTATATGTTTGTGGGGAAGGGATGCAACTGTAGAATGCTTTAAAGAAAATGTTCATCAGAAAAAGTTGTACTAAAAAAATTACGAAGTGGAAATTTATGCAGCCTCCATTCCTAATGGTCTTGTTTAGTAAAAAATCTTGATACATTAACATTTTTAAATGAAAAAAGTTAGAATTTATGTGATTAAAACTGATCCAGTTATAAAACTTCGGACCAATATAATATATTTAGACTATTTCAATAGTTGTGAAAATTCACAAATGAATAAAAATTATTTTCTCGAGATGGTCGTTGATTGAGCTTTATTATAGAATTTCATAACAAGGACGTTCTGGTTGTAGATGAGTGAGACCTGTTCTGTTTAGAATGTAATGTAATTAAACAAGTTTAATAGGACTGGGTGACAGAACAAGAATTTTGTAATTTTTTCAACAATCTATTCATCGACACGAAAAATATATAATATTAATTTACCCTATAAAAATATCTTAACTACTCACTCTCTTATATTCTTTAAAAGATCATTAAAGTATTTTAGCAATTTAAACTATATGCCTGTCTATAATGGTTTAGAAATTAGTATTGAGTCACAAATAGATAGAGCATTTTGTACAGTTTCTATATAGTGGATGGTCCTTAAATTTGGGTAATTTTTTAAGAATTTGGTCGAATATTTGTTATAAAAGAAATAAAAAACAATCAAGCAACTCGTGACAGAATTGGTTCACACTAAAGATAAGACGCTTTCAATAATCGTTGCACCAATATCATTTATTTATCAATAAGATAACCAAACTCTGAAAACGGGGTTCACAAGTTACCGAGTTTTTTAAAAAAAGTATAACACTGAGTCATTTAATTTTGAATGTCACCAAATATATGAAATAAACCGCAATATTGAATTCTTCTTTCACACAATTTATTATCTATAAATGTGACTTAAAAACGCAACACATCTACGAATAAATCCATATCTTATTCTTTTTATATCACACTAATCAGCAATGTTCGTTTGTTTAGTGATAAGCAATAAGTTTTTTTGTGTTTATCATAAAAATTATCTAAATCGTTTGCTGATAGTTGAATGAATGGGTGCAGTTACTGTTACTATAAATATATCCTTACTCAAATGTATTCCATATTGTAAATAGTGACGTCATCCGATTCAATCGGAAAGAAAGGGTATACTTATGAAATTCACGATGGACTATTGTTTTATCAAGCAAAACCCCGTGACGTCATAGAAACATGATTAGGTCTGCGTGATTCGCTCAAGAAGGTACAACGGAAGGCGTACATTGGTTAATGCAGTGCAACATCGTTGCGTCTTTTCCTTCAATTTCAGTCGTAGCTCAATAAAATTGCACTTAGTCTGGGAAAAATTATATCGCAGCAGTTTTATTCATTTAAGCTATTGAGACAGTTATCCAAAAGTTACAATCTAAGTTTTCATACATATAAAT
>JAOUZG010008838.1:1722461-1749349 GCA_026289955.1 Argiope argentata | reverse complement strand
TCACAGTTCTTCAACATTTAAAAGAATTACTAAGCAAATCTTTAACTTTTAAAAATTCGATTCAAAAAATATTTTTTATATAAAAAAAGTATTTCAATATTAATTATAAGTATTTCTGAGCAATGTTTAAAGACTATTTTACTGAAATAATGATAATTAGAATATCTAATACAGATTTTTTTTTCTGAATATAACTGAAGAAACATGAAGATGGGATTTCCCCCCACAATAGAAATATAAATTTATTGAATATGGTTTGTAAAACTAGTTAACAAACAACATGCACATGCACACCCACGTGTGTGTGTGCAATGATATTTTTGAAATTAAATTAAACCTTAATTAATTTCCAAAGCTTTAGCTTAATTTAGCCCATAGTAGAATCATTCTAAAATATTATCTTATTTCCTGATCTATTTCACTTTTTCTAGTTAATTAATTCAACAAAAGCTGTGTGAATTTGCTGAATCAGCTAAAAGACAGGAGATGCTCTTTGTGAGGGATGAAAAATTGTCCAACCAAGTGCATTCCTTTAAAAAGATCCCTGTGTTTCCCTTGCCTATTTAGTTGTGTGTCATGAAAATCCCCATCAAAATTTTTTTGTACATAAACACTATGAAAAATATTTTCCCTATTAAAATCTTATGCTATTTAAGACCAGGGATAATGATTTTCCACCTTTCTTTATGCTTCTGCTTTTCTACTGGGCTGTGAGCGGACACACCTAGTTCGTCAGTGTGTAAATAATGCCTGCTTCCAGTAATGAAATGAAACGAATTCAAAAATTCAACCTGTTTTCTCCATGATTTCGGTCACAGCTCTAATATAATTTAAATGCTTTACTGTGTGTGTGCGTGCGTGTGCATTAGAACAAGCATTTTACTAAGGTTGCTATATAACTGTATAATTTCTAGAAGAAAATTAATAAGATGGAGTAATAAATCAGAACCACAACTTGTTTATTAAGTTAAAATGATGTCTCAAAAGAAATACAACATTGAACTTACTTTCCCAGCACCTTGAGGGCCAATGACTTGGCAGTGAAAAACATTTCTACTTGTTTGACGTTTCTGGAGATCTAATTTTTTCTCCCTAGTAACTAACAACAGAATACAAGAAATTAAACAAATAGTACAAAGAATATTCCCTAATAATTTTCAGTATTTTTTACATGGTAGAAAACATATGTGTCCAATTTACTGATTACAAAAGTCTTATGCTTCAAAGTCAAGTGGGTGGGAATTGCCATTCAATGCAAATGGTTGATGTAAGTGTGGACATTTTAACAACTATTATGTTAATAGAAGAGCATTTTACGCTACAGTTTTTTTATGCCAAGTACTAAGCCTTATTAAGCTAATTAAAAATTACTGTTTTGTTATATTGTCAATACAAAATAGTAGAAGACAAATAATTAGTGTTTGATTCAACTGCACTCCATATTATGAAGCTGTTATTGACAATATTCTATAAAATTCTCTTTGGCTATTACCTTCAATGACCAGTTATTTGCTCTCAATTCAATATCAATAGTGTTATTTAAATAAGATCAATTAACTATGATGAAATAAATCTTAACAAATATTATATAAGGAAATTAACTTATATACATATTTTAAAATGCACTTAATCCATAAGCAAAGAGCATTCTGAATAATTCAATATTATTAGAATATAATTTTTAAATCAAGCTGTATTGTTTTCATTGGATTTTACTACACATACAGTATCTTCCAGAGTATTTTAATAATAACAATTTTGTAATCAAATTACTTTATACTACTCATTTATTACTTTCATTTCTATAATGCAAAATAATTGTCAGGTAACCAAAGCAAGCATCAAAATTAACTGATAATATCAGTCTATATGTCAATGCTGAGAACAGTGATAAGAGTTTTATCTTCAAAATGGAGCTTAGAATGAGCATAGATAAGACAAACATTTGATGGATTTAAGTAAAAATTATGAATTATGAAATAAAAATTAACAAAATCAGGGCAGTATTTGGGAGTGGTAAATTTTATTGGGGATCTCTCTTTCCACCAAAAGAATGTAAAATGATGTAGGCTTTGAGATTTCTCTGGAAAATGGAGTAAAAGTTGACTGTTTAGGATATGTTGTGAATCCCACCCCCTCAAAAAAATGAATTGGAACCAAGGTTTGGGGTTTCTTTGGTTTTTTTTAATCATTTTAAATAGATACAGAGAATAGAACTTTTTAAAATTATATACCTGAAATTTTACCCAGATGGCAACTATTATATATAATAATTTAAATTATCAAGAGTGTTAAAATCAACCAATTTTTTTTAAACATGAAGACAAATGCCTTACCTATTATTGCTGATAACTGATTTTCATCAGGAGTAGCCATATACCCTAAATATGCCAAGAACTCCATCAGACGACACACATCTAGGGCAGCAATTAATCTAAAAAGATAAAGTATTTCAATATTCTTTTCAAGAATATTTACAAAATTAAATTCTAAAGGAATATATAAATTAAATAATACTGTTTCAAAACTGCACTCACGTCCACTGAGCTAGATAGCCTTGCAATGTAATCCAACCTTTGTCATTTGTAGGAACAACATTAATTACTTCTGGCCCCCAAGCTATCACTGGACATGTACTAAATAGATCTGAAACTTCAGTAGGAGATAAACAACCATCCTTATCCTAAATTAAAATATTTAAAAATTAGCTGTACACAAAATGGAAACATTAAATTATTTTTTATATTTATATTTTACAGTCCAAATATCCAGCACTATTCTTTTTGGTCAAAATGACTTTTTTTTCCCATTTCAAAACAGCAAATTATATTTTATATACATTATGTTCTGAAACTACAGAAAAAAATTCTTTCTGCATTGAGAATTAAAAAAAAAATCTTTAATATTCTTTAATCTAATTTTTAATACTATAAAGAAACCTAGGAATCCTTCTGTTAAAGCATTTAATCAAGACTAACTATTATTGTATATATAACAAAGAGAATACCTAATTTTATCCTCAGTAATACAAAAACTAAAATAATTTTCTCTCTCCTGAAGCTACAATAAATTAAGAAAAATCTAATAAAATCCCATTTTTGATTCTGCAATTAATATGGCAAAAAAGTAATTAAGGAAAGTAATTTAAGCCACTTAGTGATTGAGAAACTTATTTTAAATTCAACGAGATATTTTATTACATATTTCTGTAATTTACCTGGTCATATTTTTCAAAAAGAGTTGTGAGGAAATGATAGCCTTGATGACTTAACTCAGTTGTGCAACCAGGTGGAACCATTAATCTAAAATCAATAAAATTATTTAAATGATTAATAACTTAAATGGATTAACAGACACTGTTAAATAGCAAGTAAAAGAGTATCACTAAATAATTATTGGAAAAGGAAGTAATTTTGCCGATAATGGAAAACAAAATAGAATTTATGCAATACATTTTTGTAAGAAGTGCTTAATTTTTTTAAAAATATTTTTACAAAGAAATATACAAGAGTATATTATTCTTGTACAGTTTTACAACACATAAATATGACTGCATAATTGAAATTTATATGCTATAGATCCTTAATTCACAAACACATTCTATTCAGAATGCAAGGTTGCAAGTCAGAAATACGTTTTTTAACACTATCTTCATTAAAACTGGCTATGAAAATTCCATTTATGCATGTTTAATTTCTATATATAATGTGACAAAAATACATTCTATTTAATAAAAATAAATATGACCTGATTTTTTCTTCTTTTTCCCATAAGTGGAATGGTTATAACTTAAGGAGAAAGTGTATTATGAGAAATTGTGCTGCCAAAAATATTTTGATGTAAAGGGATATTTAGATTCAAACAGTAATATCTAATTGTTAGTTCACAAAACATTACAATTAAAGTAGTAAAATGAAATTATGAAAAATAGTTAGAAATCCCAACTTATGTTCATTAATTTTCAATGTGTTCACTTCAGTAATATTTATTCATCGCACACTATTTTCATAAGCTTTTAAACTGAATATAAGCAGCAAAATTTATCTTTCCTTATTTTTTTTTTCAATTCAAAAGCAAATAATTCATATCATATTTTCATAAACTGTCATAAAGAAAACACCTTGAGAATTTCAGAATTTTGATTAAATACACAAAAAGACAAAAGCTTTTTTTAAAATCTTTTAGAGATTTTAAAACTAATAGATGAAAATAATACAAGATGACTAAAGCTTCTGCATATTGGTCATTAATTACTTGTTTAAGTATATATAATTTGATGGAATTTCCAGAACTTTATTACATTATTATTAATATTTTGAGCTTAGTTCATTTTTTAAATTTATTATTCAGGCAATAGTGTGGAAAGTTTGAAATAATACATTAAAATATATTCAAAAGTATTCCCTTACCTTGGACACAAATAATCTTTGCTCAACTGCATATTGTCATCATATCCAAACTTCCTTAATACTGTCCATGTAGTTTCATGTCTACCTCTTTGAATAAATAAAATGTGCAAAAATAGAAAACCTGAAATATATATTATTTTTATATTAGAAAGTCATTCAGATACAAGGCTCTTAACAAACTAAACTTTTTTAATATATTAATTAATGACTTATCCACAGAAGTTAATCCAATAATAAAGATAAATGTTAAAAGAATAATAAAGTTAACCACCTTTTAATGTAAGACCGTCATTTTTAATGCCATCTTCAACATTTTTTCTGACTAGGTTTTTGACATCTTCTAAGGCATGTGGCTGAAGAGGTGTATTAAAACAGCGTCGCTAAAGAAAAGATAATAAACAATATAAATATTTAAAAAATTAAGTTAATCATATTTACAGAGAATATTCATAAAAAAATAAGAATTTTTTTGCTTTTTTTAAAGAAAAAAAAAAAGAGCATTTAATATATATATTTTTTTTAATAACCCTAAGTTTCAATATATTTAAGTTCTGATAAGTCTTATAATATGTTGAATATTTGGGTGCAAAATGAAAAAGAAAAACTTTCAATATAAAATCTAATATTTAAATGTTTAAAAAAAACATACAGGAGTGAATCTGATATTAAATGTGATGACATTTAAGACACAAATAGTTATTACAAATATACTCTTCATTTTTGTATTGAATATATACTCAACTTCTGAATATACTAGTGTACATAAATTTTAAAAGAATAATCTAGACACTTTCAATAAATTGAACTACAAGATATTTTCCCTGCTGATTCACAAACTATTTTCTAAAACATATTTATATGCAAATTTCAAACATTTATCTAACAACATTGTGAATGTATAATATTTTTTCTATCAATACCATACAAATATATGTTTCCACATATAGTGTATAATGATTACATTTCTAATAAATATCTACTCTTCATATAAAAAATATATAAGAGAGTTTATAATATAGCATTAAAATTTATTCGTTTAATATTATTTCAAATTCTACACATATGTTTAGCATCATCTTTTGTAATTCCAAATAATTCACTTTCAGTTGATAATTTTAAAATGTTACAATGTTTTCCAATTACCAACTAAACAAGACATACTTAAAGGCAATTAATTTTTCTTACCTGAAATTGGTTTAGCTCATAATCACTAAGAACTTCATCATTATCATAATCACATATCTAAAAAAGGAATATGTATATTAAAGTATTTACTATTAAAATATATTTCATAAAAAATAAAAAAAATCTTCAATATGTAAAAGATCTTGTAGTTTTAAAATGTAATTCACATATACACAAACATATATATATATATATTTAAAAAAAAAAAAGCTCATTACCTTAAATATCCTTGTTAAAGCCTTTTTGCACTTTTCTGTCAACTGTAAAATTATATATCATAATTAATAGTAAAATATATCAAGAGAAAACTCAAAAGAATAAACAAAAACTTTACTTACATCTCTGGTTTCTGTAACATACAATGGAGTGGTCGGATGTAATACAGCTTTTTGTGCATAATAAAATAATTCAGAAATGTTCTTGAGAGTCTTTGCTGAACACTGAAAATGCATTTTAATATTATATATTATTATTAATAATTTAATATTATATATAAATGAAATTTTAATATATATAATATATCTATTAACATCATAAAATATGCAAGAAAAAGTTAAAATGCAATAATGCATAAGTTTATCCTTTATAAATTTACAAGCATTTTGAATTGCATCTCAATAATAAAAATGTATATATATCTGTTATTTCGTATTGGCACAATACAAGCAAATCTATGTCTTATAACTATAAAATTTTGCAGATATATACCAAGAAAGATAAAAATGTGCAACTCAGAGAAATTTTAAAAAAAGAAAAGAAAAGAAATGTACAACTACAAATTTTAAGTTTTCATGTGAAAACATTATTATTTTTTAAGTCATTATTTGTCTTAAACTGGCTTGCAACAATCAAGACACTTCACTATCGATCTCTATCCCCAGCTCTGTCTATATATATATATATATATTGATAATTTTTTTAAACTTTCATTTTCAATTCTTATAGCTGACAAAAAAAGTTTTAGAGCATGACCGATGTTGAGGTGGGAGGGAGGGGGAGAGAAATGACATTGTTTTTCTACATATCGACCAATATAATCTAATTGTCTTGTGATTGTTTCAAACCAGTTTAAACTGGTTATTGACTTAAGTAATTGATTAAGACAGTTCATAAGAATTCAGAGAATAAATAATATGGAAATCAAGTTGTAACTTTAATAGTGATAAATCCCCAAATGTGATAGCCTTATGCATTATTTTTTAATAACCTTAAGAGTGAAAAATTGATCTTTAAGACTGATAATTCAACAATTTGTTGCCCATGCATTTTGAGGCTTCGAAAACCCAAAACCAAAACATCATGTTCTCATATGATAAAATTAATTAAAAATTAGACTGTATCTTGTTTTTTATCAATAATAACTTCTGAAAAGATTATTTCACAAGAATGAGTTTTGTACCAATTGAAAATTTTAAAAAAAATTCTTTCATATTGATGCTTATTTAAAAGTCAGGCAAATTTTTAATGATTATTTGGTCTAATTTCCAATAATATAAATATATTGTTGCCCTGAAATTAAATCTTTTATTATTGTTTCATCAAACGTTTGATAACATGATTTTTTCCCACTATAAAAAGCTAAAAAAAATTGTTTGAAATTTAAGTAATTTATAAGAAGAAAAAAGTAAAGTTGCAATACAATAAAAAACTGAAGATGGAGAAACTGAATATTTATATTTTAATTTTTGCTATGATATAGTAGAGATGATTCCCAGTAGAAAAAATCAGGTAAATAGGAAACAGAATTTAAGTAAGACTATTGAAATAACTTTAATGTCTGATCATTTGATAGTATTATGAAAATGAATTTGTATATAAACAATTAAACTCAAATCTCAAGCATTTCCAGTGAACCAATTGGTCACCAAATGTGATTAGTTTATAAATAACATTAATAATGATAGCATCAACGATACAAGTAAAAATATTACAAAAGGCACTTTTAAATTTACTTAAAAATGAATAAATCAAATTAAAATACAATTAATACAAAAAAATCAGTTATAGTTAATCTTCAACATTAAAAATTTGAAAAAGAATTAGAAAGATTATATAAAAACAGTTTCAAATAAAATTTATAGAGCTATACACTTTTAAAATTTAAGTGTTCCTATTTCTTTAGTATTATGCCCCTTTTACAGAAATCAAATAAATATGTTTAATCAAACCATAAAAATTTAATTAAAAAATTAAAGCTATATAGTATAACTGCAAGGAAAAATATAATTTTAATACATACTTAGTCTCTGACATATAAAAGCTATTAATGAAAACAGTCAAAAATCAATACTATACTATATAATGAAAACAATCAATACTATAATAAAGATAAACAAGAGACAGTCTTAAAAATTTTAGAATAATATGTTTTAATACAATCAAGTCTTACAAAACCAATATTCAATTTAAATATTTATTTTTTACTCTATGTTTACTCCAACTTCTTCTGAACAGCTGAAAGAAAGCAAAAGGTAACCAAATATTTTTAGAAACAAATTTTAGAAACAGTAGTCTTTCATGCAAATTTTGAGTTTGTGTAAAATACTAATAAAATAAAACTTTATAAAAACATCTTAGATTAATTGTAAATTAAATTGTGTTGTTTTTCTTTTATAAAATAATGGATTAAATTATTTCATTAATACAGACTTAATTTTACAATATTCTTCTTAGTATATTTTACTTACTTCAACACAGGATTCTATCTCAGCATACTGGTTCATTATTGGAAGAATAATCTGAAAAACATTTTATAAATAAGCTTAAAATGAAATTTTTTAAAAAATTTTGAATCAATTACTAATAATAATGAGAAAAAAAAACTGAAACTGTGCAATAAAAATCAAATGCTACTTATTTGCCTATGATAACTTACAAGAAGAATCTCTATTTAAAATTTCATTTTATTCCTAAAATTTAAAAAAAAAACTATCATGAAATGCTTAATTTAATGAAGCCTTAACAAATTACTGTCCCTTATAAATCATAAATTTAAATAAAAATCGGTTGATATATATATAAAAAAATATCAAGATAACTAAAAAGTAGTATATATATATGAGCATGTGTGTAGTTCATTGAGTTTATTTCAGTATAAAATCAGCTATTTTATGAACTTTCTTTATACATAGAAAAAGACTTTTAATGTAGAACAATACATTAGTAAATAAAGATTTTTTCTAAAACTCCTTGGATTACTTAAAAAAAAGTATTTTAATTTCAAAATCTGAATAAGGGTTTGTTTATATCAGTTGAAAAATAGTCAAAAAGTTTAAGAATACATATTGATTAATCAGACAGAAAGAAAAGAAGAAAACACATGCACACACACGAGAATGCATCAGTTTATATAAATATATATTCAATCTTTGAATTTTTTTCTACAAAATAAAGTTAATTCATAAAAGCCTTGATTCAAGGATATCTGCTAAATGGAGAAATACATCTTTTAGAATAGTATTTACTGTTTTAATAAATATGGCTTGAACATAGACAGGAAACTAGGAAATAACAATAAGAGTCTGATACTTTGTGAACAGATCCATAACTGACATTGGTTTGTGTTCTAAACTGAGACAAAGCAAAAATAGGATTTTTTTCATAAAATATATAATTGAATATGCTATTTTTGTTTTACTGCAGTGATATGTGAAAATAAAAAATGTGAAGAATATATATATATACCTCTAACGAGCTATATTCCACAAGGTCTACTTTATTTCCAACTAATACTATAGGAACTAAATGATTTTCTCCAAGCTGCTCTTGTATGAAAGGTAACCAATAGGATGTGATCTGAAAAGGCAGAAAATGAAACAAATTTAATTTTAAAAGAATCTACATAAATAAGAATTTATATTCAGCAATTTTCTTAAATATTTTCACTTTATTTCAAACAAGAGAATTTTATACTTTACTTTAACAAGACATCTTTAAAATTTCATTACTATACTATTCAGTAGTATAATATTTGCAAGCTGATTTTTTTTAAAAGTTAACTGGTATTTAAAATACAATAATTAAAAAAAAACACTATTTGAGATATTCAAAAAGATACATAATCTCAGAGTAATTCACTTTTTAAAGGAGTTTGAAGTAATTAAATAAAAAACATAATCATCATAGTTTTAAAATTTCCTTTGAAGTTTAAAAGTTAATAACAGGAGAAATTCATGTCAAAATTATGAAACTTATTTTTTTTAAAGACTATAACACACATGGTTTAATCATACGGTAAATTTAATACCTTCATAAATACTACTGTATTTATAAAGAATACATTTGTAACAAATAAAAATGATTTAAATCTCAAAAGTAACACCTAATTTATATATTTTAATGAACAATTTCAAACATAATGATGAACCTAAAAAAAATATTTTATAATAATAAGTAACTGTGTCAAAAGTGCAATTTTTTCCCAAATCAAAATTTCAAAAACACAGTTTAAAGAAAGTTAAATCATAGTCCCAAAATTTGGGGAACTGAAACGTTACAAACAAAATTATTTACAATCAAAATGCTCCCAACAGTCTTATATTCTTAAAATATCAATGAGTATGTAGGTAATTAAAGTTTTATAAATTATATCTACAGTTTATTTAATTTTTTTAAACATATTAAAAAAGAAACAAGCATTTGCAAATATAAAAATCATAAAATATTATTTTATGATTGCAAATATAAAAATCATAAAATATTATTTTTTGATGTAAAAATCATTTACATCAAAAAGGGTATCAAATCAACTTTCGAAATGTCAAAGATTTAACACACTGCAAGAATTACCTTATCTATGGTATCATCATCATCTACTGCATATACAACACAGATTACATTAGCCTGAAAAAAATCAAGAATATCTGAAATTAAAAAAAAATTATAAAAGCCAATTTTTATATTCTACCTATCATAACACCTTTTCACTTTTTTAAAAATCTATTTATGTAATCTTATTTATATTCAGTAAAAATTTCTATTAATTTCTGGTTTAGCAAGAAAATTACATAAAACAGCTACAAAACTATGAATTGATAAATTTTTTAATGACTAATTACAATATTTATCAAATCACATTAATTATATAATAATTTTTTTTAATGTTCTTAAGGTAAATAATAATTAAAAGAAAAGAAAAGAAGTCAAGAAAGTATTTTTAAAAGAAAGGTTTTATTTAAAAATAAGAATATCAAAATTAATAATTTCCCTACTAAGAAAAAGAATACAAATATAAATGATCTTGATTTTTTTATAGATTAGCATTTAAATTTGACATTTTTGAAATCTAAAAAACAATCAACCAATTTTAAATGTGAACTGTTTCTAAATATTTTAAATAGAAACACTTAAGAGACTATGCTTATTTTTAAAAAGATTAGCATCCTCAAGAAAAAGGAAATGGATATACTAACCTTATTAATTTCAATTATGAGTGAATCTTCTCCTTGTTCTTGTGCTAAATATGGAGAGAAAAATGAATTACTTAATGTTATTTTGAAAAAAATGTTATTTACTTAATTTTTTCAGTATGTATTGAGTATTCTGTTATAATTTTCAGCAAAAAATATTTGAAACATAGGACTATTTTAACAACATATTTATAATAATATTTAAAATCTAAGATATCAGGAGCAAACTTTATTTTTTTAAAAAAAATTGTTATTTAAAATAAAATTTTCAGCTAAATAAAAATGTTTTTAAAAAATCAAGATTTTTTAAATAAGTTTTTTAAAAATAAAAATGATTGAAATGTATATTTGTAGAACTAAAATTAATGTATAAACGATTATATTTATCATATGCTAGATAATGCGACCCATTAAAAATATAATAACTATATTTTTAATTGAACAAAATAAAATTTAAAAAACTTGCCAGAATAATCCACAATATTAGTTGGAACTTTTTCGGGAGTAACATCAGCTGGTATTGTGATTTCTTCAGCACGAGGTGGAACTTCCTCAGGAAATTCTTCACTCACCAGTGATAATATTAGAGAGGTTTTACCTACCCCAGCTGAAAATGAAACAAACAGTTGGAAATTATTGGACTTATAATGATTCCACATAAAACCTCAAACCACAGACAATCATATATTGATCTATTCATCTTCTTTAGGAGCAGCTAGTTCTTTAAAATTGTTGGTTATATAAAAATTTTAATTAAAACTCTTGTGTGAAATTTAATCTTACTAACTTTTTCAACATCTTACTATCTTTTTCAATTTTGATTGTCACATAACTCACATATTTTTTAACTTCTATATAATTATATTCCTTTTGCTATAAATCTTCTTGATTTTTTTCCCTTTTCATATAAGATTTGAAATTTAATTTTAAATGGAAAGAGATTAAACTTCCACTGATTCAATAATGTGTTGGTGAATTAAAGAATATAAAGACAGAAAGAAGAATCCTTCAGCAATGGTATTTTGCATGTACCGTAGAATATATTTCAAGATTTACATAACATAATAGAGAAGTGATCAATAAAGAAAAGAAGAAAGCAAAAATCTTTAAAAAGGCACTAACTTTAAAAAAATCAATGATGCTAGCTTTTGAACATTAGTAACGCATGTTCAAAAGCTAGCCTTGTTTAAATAGAAATTGATTTAATATGAAAAGAATAAGCAAATAATCATATCTTGATTATTAACAATGGTAGAAAAACCCAGGATGAAATATTAATATAAACTGTGAAAACAATTTCAGTTTTATTTACAACACTGAAAATGCTACAGTAAAATATACTTAAAAACATTTTTAAAACTAATTAAAACTAAGTTAAAGGCAACAACAATTAAACAAAAACCCTTCAAAAGATAATTTTTTCACTTATATGATCAAGTAAAATTCTTTTTATTATGCTATATATTCAAAAATTGTAATGGAAAAAATCAAGATTAATTTTAAATTTTAAAAAAATCAATTTGATGATCATATTTTAATTCTCCAAAATATATTAATTGCAACTCTATGTCAAATAATATATCTTGTAAAGTACAAACATTCATACAAAATGTCTATTAAAAACCTTAAGTACTGGATTGATATAATTTTCAGTGTGAGAGAAAAACAAATTAAAAATATGCATTATAAGGTTGATAAAAAAAAAACACATGGGTGATTGAGGAATAAATAACAAAATATGCAAAATTGTTATCCATTCATAGCAAAAATATATTTATCCTTTTAATCAATATAGTATATTAAAATTCAAAAATACATCATTTTTACAAAGACAATTTTTAAAAAAATCTACCATTTAAGCTAAGTAGAAACAAAATGTAGGAAGTTAACTAAGATAAACTGGAGAGAGAAAAAATAATAATCAGAATAAAGAATTTTTTTAAAGAAAAAGTATGTTGTTGTTGTTCTTATGGTCGGGGGAGGGGGTGATTATAAAATAATTAGGTTATTTTTTATCACTTTTAATCATTTTTTTCATGTTATTAAAAGATAATATGGATTTATTTTCAATAAGTAACTAAAATAAAATATTAGAATGAAATTAACATATGAGTGATATACTATGTGTTAAAATGTAAAACTGAATCGACCAGTTTAAAGATTTCGTAATAAGCAATGCCAAGATCACAAAATATTTAAATCTGTCATTGTTTTTAAGCTTTTGGGATATGTCCTTGGAATATAAAGCATTTTCAGCTACAGCAAGTATTGTATCAGAGATTTTAAAAAAATTATACAATTAATGCTAAAAATTTAAGCTTCAATAAAATGCAAACATATTAAATTATAGAAAAATCCAAAAGTGGAATTAATATCTTTTAGTGTTGAGCAGAATATTATTACACATCTTTTATATATAAGGCATGCATTGCAATAATAAAGTGAAAGAAATTCAATCAGAAAAGTTATTGAGATTTAAAATAACATTCTATATTTTAGCGAAAAAATTAGAAAAGTGAAAAATATGACTTAATGAGGGAAAAAAAAGGGGGAATATGACTAAATCAAAAACTAAGCATTGAATAATTGTTTTCATGTAGAGAAAAATAGTCTAAAATAGGACATAAGCTATTTATTCTGGTTAATTGGTTGACTAATTTTTTATTAAAAACTAGCCGCCCTTGGCGACCAGTCGGTTCGCCAGTATTAATGCTCGCTAAAATTTTCATATAATATTTTATTTAGCTGTGTCTCATAACAGGTTTTTCATCAAAATATTTTTAAACCAAACAAATTTTGATAATCATATAATTCATTTAGAGTATTATTTAGTATTATTTTCTTCAGATGTTCCGTTCATTGTGCTATTCATCTTTCTCTTTGTATCCGAGCGATGATTGTCCCGGAATTGATATTTTACTTAAATGGTGGAGGGAAACGTCTAAAATTCTACATTTTCATAGAATAATGAGATTCAAATTTTCACAAATGTAAACACACTAAACAATAAAGACAATTGGTTTTTAAGAGATGTGAAAGTTTAAAAAAAGCTGGGAAAATGCCGCGCACAGAGGAAATAATATTGATACACACACATCCTTCTTTTCTTTGTTTTTTTTTCTATCCTTTTTTTCTTCACTAATTTTGTTTCTACAAACCCTATTTTCACTTTGTTATTCTTTTTTTTTCTTCCGTGCCGAAATTTTATTTTGAGCAGGCATAGATTAAATATTCATACAGACTAATAATAAAAGCAGCTATTTTGTTTCTTTTTTAAACATCCCGTTATCTCTGAATGAAAACCAACTGACTTCGCGCATTTCTTTCTAAACAAATCATAATTTATTACTTCCTGCTATCTCACTCTGTTGGCGTGGGGGAAGGAAATGCAGATTTTTGGCGGGAAAGTTAGAAAAGTGTCGTTTTAACTATTTTCCTCGCAGTTTTTTCCTTTTTTCTCTCCATAAGAACCATCCTCGTGTCTTAACGAAACTATTAAACAAAAAATTAGCCTAATCGGTCGAGCCGTTCTCCAGTTTTGCGCTTAGCAACGCATTTCGAGCTCCATTTTTATTATAATAGATTAACTTTCCTGCCAAAAATTTCCATTTATCCACCATCAAAGGAGTGAGACTTCAGTTTCATTTTTTTTTTCTCAAAGCTAATGACATTAGGACTTAACATGTTTTTGACTGCTTATTTCAGATGATTCTGTTAACTTTCTTAGTGTATGATGCATTTAAAATTAAAGATTATTAATTAATCGATCATTTGGATTCATTCTGTAGTACTTTTGAATGAAAATAAAGCATGGTGATGGAAATAAAAAAATTTCTAATCTGCATCGTGTTACCCCATTTGGCGTAGAAAATACATACATTTGTATTGCCCCAATTGGAATTGAAAATTCATGCATGTGCAGCATGTTCTGATTGTCTGTCTATTTTCAAGGGATATGGACTTCATTTTGTTTTGGTCTGCCCGATCAGCAAAACATTTTTGAAGAATTGGTTTGCGATTTTGTTTTATTTCAGGTACACACAGTAAATAATTTGTTTTTAGGTTAGTTGTGTGGGCTAAGCTTTGATATACAACTATTTGATGGTTTGTGAGGTTGGTAATTTTCCGGTAGCAATTTGTTTGGATTTACATAGCCAGTATTTTTCAAGTTATTGTAACTCAATCTTTCCTATTCATATCCTGTGATTTTTTTTCTGCTATATTTATTCCAGGTACTTACTTTCTTAGCCTTCCATTAAAATTTCTTTTGCATGCAATCTATTTTTCTGCATGTATTGATTTTTTTGTTCTATATTTCCATTAATTTGCTGCAGCGTTTATTAAAAACCTTAAATTGGAAATGCTATTGGTGCTGTTTGTGCCATATTCAGCCATTTGGTTAAAATCTGGTGAAAAATTATTTTTTGGCCAAATTTTTTTTAAAATAACACCATAACGATAATTTTATAGCATTTTACATTGTGATCAGACGGTCAGTTTTCACACATACATATCAAATTTTCCATGTATATGACCTCCCAAGTAAAAGCTAATAAATACTATTTTTTGATTGTACCATATTATATTTATATAATATTCAATTTTAAATCAAATAGATAATTTTGTTTCATTAAAACAAACCAGATAATGATTTCACATAATTTAATCTGTCCATATTACTATTCACATTTTTTTTTATTTGGCAAAACTATTTTATATTCTAAATGAGAAAGAAAAAATGTAAATCTATCACAACTGAAATTCTCAAAATAATGTGACAAAAACTAGAGTTGTTTTTCTTTCTGAAAATTATGAAATTATTAACTAAAACCAGTTACAATAAACTATTGAATGTGTGCAATAAGATGAGGAAAGTGTTGCAAGCAGTTAAATATCATGAAGATAACCTCTATTTAATTAATATGGGATAAAAATACATAAAATAAAAATAAAAAGATTAAAATGAAATCTGTGATGCATATTTCAGTGTATCACGTCAGAACATAATTTCTTAAATGGCCAAGCACCGCATAATTGTGCAAGTTAAATTATATTTTTATTCATTTTAATTGTTTCATTGAATTAGTATTTTTAATTTTGCAAATAATTAAAAAACTCTGTCTAGTATTTATTGTTTAAAAAAATCACATTTCTTATTTAATTCATTTCATATGATCGTGCGCTCAAAATGACATTTTTCCAGGTTTTATTTGTTTTAGCCATTAACTTATTTTTAAAAAAAATAAGAGCTTTTGTAAATGGGATGGCAACACATTATTAAAATGTTATTTTTTAAAAATGCTCATGTAGATAATAAAATTATTATTTTTTGCCTACAGATTAAAAATTTTATTTTTCGCCTGCAGTTTTTTGTTGACGCCGAAACTTCATCCCAAAAACAACATCATGTTCAATACTTTGTCTTAAAATCGTACTTAAAGTGTACTAAGCGTTATAAAATATTTCACACATTAATAAATATAAATTTTAAAAAGTTACACTGTATAAAGTCACATCTTTTCTTAACTATAAATATACTTGAAAGCTGTTCAGATATATAAAATGGAGCTCATCTTTTTCAATGAATAAATTTAATTTTTTTTCCATCAGTATTTCAATACAAGAAATATTAATCATTAAAGATCTTTTTTTCAGACAGAAAAATTTCTTGCAGTCACTAAATTTTAAATAATAAGGAAACTAAATTTATTTCTTCTAAATTTATTTTAATAATAAGGCACTAAAATTTATAGTTTTAAAGTACAGTATAAAATTTTAAATACAATCATACATAACATGAATTTTTTAATTTCAAAAATCTATGCCAGTAAAAATATTAACACACAGAATTTCACTATACACAAACAGAACAAATTTTGCCAATTAAATGTGAATCCTTAACTGTAAGTTTGATAAAGGACAATCCAATTCACATAAACTGGCAACCAAGTTTATAATACATTTGAATACAAGACATTTATATAAAAATCAATGATGGAGAAAAATTATATAACCTTTAAACCAACATTATTAATTTTTTTTATCTATGCACTATTTTACCTTTTATAAGGAATTTTATTTATTATCTAAGAATAAATTATACTAATTGTAAAAATTATATACATTAATATATAATTGTAAAAATTATATACATTAATATATAATTGTAAAAATTATATACATTAATATTTAATTCTATTCACTAATAAGTGTATGTTATCTTAGGTTTAGATAACATACACTTATTAGTGAATAGAATTAAATAATACATCAAAATGCAGGTTGTTTAAAGAATGTGACATAAAACAAATTTTTAATTGTAAAAGAAAAGATGTGTGTGTGTGGGGGGGATTATAACTGGTTTTAGTAGGGAAGATTCAGTAACTTAAGATTTATGAATACTAAGTAAGAGATATTTCAATTATACAAAAATTAATGCATAAATAAGTAAAACATTTTAACTATTAGTCATTTATGATACAAATTTGTAAGAGAACTAATAAAATTGCATGAAATATAATTATGTAATAGAGTCAAGATGATTTTTTAATGTTTTTCAAAAAATATTGATGCAATTTTTTTATTCATGCTACAATACTTCAAATTTTATTTTTATTCAGGTAACAATACTTCTAAAATGTTGTTCTCAATTTCCCTTAAAGTTTAATGTGTTAGACAAGAAACTAAATATATAGAATGTTAAATCCATAAAACCCAATTTCTACAGAAAATATACATACAGATTATATCTAATATAATTATATGAATATACTTAATAAAAAATTATATATTGTAAGGAAATGCAATTGAATTTCATTTCATTAATTTTTAATCATTCTTTGAATAATTTTTGTAGACTTTATACACTTTTCATTTGTATTCATTGCTGAGAAATGGGGAAAAAAATGCATCAATAATTAGACACAACAATTACAAAAAATGCGATTAATACTTTTAAAATAATGTATTAACTTATAGTTATTCATGAATAAAACTAAATTTTATTTAATTCAAAATAATATATAATGTACTTTAAAGTACAGAAAAATATACATGAATATTAAACTTACGTTCCCCAAGTAACAAAATTCTAACATCTTTCCTTCCATTTCTAGGACCCATATTTTTTTCTAAAAATATAAGTTTTTGAAACATAATTTTAGACATATACATACTGTCAAAAAATCCATAATTAATACAAATGAAAAAAAAATCATGAAATATGAATATAACTAGTATTATAAGGAACTAAATGTACCGAGAGATACTGTACGCTTCATAAGAAGTTTAGCGATTTTATTTTATTTAAAAAATTCTTACCTTTTTTTGGATTGAGCTGCACGTTCTGTAGAACTACTTTTAGAAGAGGGAAACTGAAATTATATTTCTAGTATTTTTAAAACTTTCATGTGCACTATACATTGCACTCGGAAGGTAAGATAAAAGATCATAATTCCCTACTTTTTAAATATAAATAAAATAGAAATCAAACAAATGGCGATTATGTAAACACAAATAACATTTGAAGAAAATCCAATTGCACTCAGACCACACGGACACATACAAAACCTACAACCATGTATTACTCTACAAACAGCCGGCCATTACAAAATGAAATGAAGTGAATCATCAGCAAACTTGAAGCAAGACTTTTAGAATATTTTCAGAAAACTAACAGGGGAACTATAATTAATATTTCAGTCTAATTTTATTATTAGTAGCCACAAATGTATGATATAATACACATTTGATAATTTTCAAGAACAAATATCAATCGATTGGTTAAAAATTCTGTCCTTCAAGATTTTCTTTCTACGATTACAAGGATTGGCAACAGAAATTGTAATTCTTGCTTGATGAATCCGGGAGTTTTGATTTCGATTTTCAGTATTTTTTCTTTTAATATTGAGATAAATAATTAAATTATTTTTTAACTCATCAATTAAATGTATTTCAAATGTCTTGGAATAAAAGAGCTATAGAGCAGAGTGGCATTAGAAATATTTGTCGTAAAAGTATGATTCTAAAATAATTATGTGATGATGAATAAATATATTGTATCGTAATTTTAAAATGAACAAAATCATTTAACATGAAGTATAATAATAATGCTAATTATATAAATGTATATTGTACAATTCTGGAGAGGTTCTTCCTGTATTTTAAAGTGGGATTCCATTTAAATGAAAAATAATTTTAAGAAGCATTACAAGTTTTATAATTAATTCTTAATTAATATTCTTATTTAATTTCGATAATTAGAGCTTATTTAAGAAGTCAATAAATTTAAAACTTCTCAAAAATAAAAATTTAGAATAAATGTATGTAAATTTTTTTATCATATTTCATAAAGTTTGTTTAGTTTATTAAATATACTTAATTGAAACATACTGGAAGTGAAAAAAGCTTTTTCTAATTTATCTCTTTTGAAACATTACATCAATATGCATGACTCTATAAAAGATTGGAATAATTGAAGTATTATCAATTTTTAGCACGACTTTTCCTCTTCTAAAATGTTGAGAATCAAAATCTCATGATAGAATGTAGAGATTAAAAGCCCATACTTAAAAACACATACATACACATACTCATACATAAAAGTGATTTTATCAAAAAAACCTTTTGTGTATGGGTATGGTATTTATTATCACCAAATGTTCTGAATTTTAATATGAAGTAAAAGTTAGATGAGTGGAATATAATTTTAAATATTTTCCTTGATATTTGAACCAAATTAAAAATTGTTAACCCATTTTTAAATTATAGGCAGTGAAATCTAGATAAAAATCTAACTATTTTTTACCAACTAAAAGTTTTTGCTAAATTATAATAACAAGGATTTTCAATTAGTGATTATATTCTGAAGATGTTGAATGGAATTTATAAGGAGAAATATAAAAATGTTCTTATTCATGAACAAATAAAGGCTTCAATTAGAGTTTCCTGAATTAAATGCTGAAGATTGAATTACAGAATGTACATTTCTTATGTTTCATCTTTATAGTTTAAAAATATTTATTGGCATTTTATATTTTAGAAATTATGGATGATATATTGGTGCCATTAAAAAAAGAAAATGAATGGAAGATTTTGATTGTGGATGAATTTGCTATGCAAGTTATTTCACATTGCTTCAAAACTGAAGAAGTCATGGCTTGCAACATTGCATGTAAATAATTATTTTGCTAATATTATTGTGGATGACTTACATATCATCTCCTGCTGTTTTATACTTTTGATTAATAAGCATTTTCTCAGTGTTTTTATTATTCAGAATACTATTTCTACCCATCTCTACTTTTACTTGGAATAAATTAGATTTATCTTTAATTTTTTAAGTCACAAAATTCAAGCTGATTCATAGTTCTTTTATATCTTGTATAAATCATTCTAAAATATTAATATTGATATTTATCTCTTAAGAAATATGTATCAAGATTTAATATCTAAAAGCTGTTGAAGGTTCTTTCAAGAATTCAGATACTATCCCCTTATTCTTAGCAGTAATGTAGCTGCATAACTGGCAAGCATAAAATATATGAAACATGCTATGTTTCAATTAAAGTATTAATTACTGAAATTTCATTTTTGATGAAGATTCTAAATTTTGGAATGTATGTTCATTACTATATATAATGGGAAAATGCAATATTTGATATAATTGCTGCTACCTCTCTAATGGCTAAGAATCAAAATTATTAATTAATAATTTTAAAATTCTCAATTTTTGTTAATGATGCAATAACTTTTCTATTGAATATGGGAGAATACAGTAAAGAAAGAAAAAAAAATTAGATTTTCGTCAATATTCTTGTGTTTCAATGAATTTTAAAATTAAGGTTGTCAACTCATTTTCCTGCACTGTATATGCTAATTGCTACTGCATTATCAAGATTAAAATACATCATCTAAATTAAAAATAATTCATTCTGTATGGATAATTTGGTAACTCTTCTCTGAATAAATAATACATGAAAAATAATAATCTTTGATGATTTATTATTATAATTTGAAAATTAATAGTTGCATCCAAGATTATGTTATAAAAATACTTTATATCCATTTTGACTGTGAACATCTTACTGCGCATGAATTGTTTTTGAATAATTAATGAGTATGAATTGTTTTGAATTTATTTTGAAAATTTAGTTGCACATGTTGGGAAAATGTCCGTTTTCTCTTCTTTCAGTAATAGAAAATCTGGATGATATCAGGGAAAGAATCCCTTACCTTGCAGCAATTTATATTATTACACCATCAGTTCAGGTAAAAATGTTGTATAATTATATTCTGAATACTGTTTTTTAATTAATTTACAAAACTTTGCTTTTATTAGAAACTCATATGCAAATTTCCTATTTTTTCTCTGTACGCAATTATTCCTTCTAAATGTTACATTCTTTCCAATCAATTATTTTTGTAAGGATAAGATGAATTTTTTGAAACTATCATGCCTAATGAAAAATATATTCATTGAATGTTAAATTAATTTGTAAAATAATCAGAGAGTGATAAAATACTTTGTGTAAATACAATATAACATCATCTCATTTTTAGCATAATTTCTGGATAAATATATCTTTAAAAAAGGAAATGATTATGTGTATCATATTTTGTTAAATATTTTAAATTATTTTGGGATGTTTTATTTCGTTTTAGAAAAATTTAAAATACTTCCAGGAAATGATCTTTATCTATAAAATATTTACAAACTTTTCTTTTGGTGAAATATTCTTTATGAATCATGGAATTTTAATAAATTAAATTCTAGATTAAACAATTTCTATGATGAAAACTACAATGTGATAAACAAGGCAGACTAGAAATTGTTATATATGACAATATACCTATAGTAAATTGCATTAATTTCAAATGTAACTTAGACAATGATGTGTTTTCTATTTATAGTCAGTAAATTATCTTGAAGAAGATTTGCATGTTGAAAGGCTTAAATATAAAAATGCACATTTGATTTTTCTGTCAGGTAAAATTTAATTTTAATTTTTTTTCTTCTTTAAGTGTGTGTGTTTTTGTTGCATATAAATTAAAAATCTTTTTTTTTTTTCTAGCTGTGCCAGGTAACCTTTTCAATGACATGGCAGAAAATATAGAACCAGAAATGATTTTGACATTAAAAGAAATTGATATTTGCTTTCTACCCGTAGAGTCACAGGTAAAAAAATGAATTATTATTTTTAGCTGGAAGTCAGTTATTTAGATTTAAAATATGGTACTATATTCTAAAGCAATATTTACAAAAATATGTGTGTATTATATTTTTAAATTGTCAAGTAACTGATAATTTTTTAATGATTTTCCTATTTAGTGCAATCCATGGTGTATTGGAAAAAATTCTGTTCTAAACCAAAAACAAATGTAATAATGTGTCAATAAATATCTGTAAGGATTTAACTTTTCCATTTCTCAGGGTTTTTTTTTTAATGTGTGTGGATTTTAATTCCACTGTTAAAAATTAATAAATCAAAATGTTTTAGCATAATTCAGGCTATAATTTGATATTCAATAAAATGAAATATCTTATTTCTAAATGATTTTATACCTAATTATTTTAGAAAAAATTGTTAGGATACCCCCCCCCCCCAAAAAAAATCAACTGCAATGAAGCCTTGGCTGCTTTCATTGCAGTAGATTACTTGCTCCTCATTGGTTACTTTCATTAATAACAGCAACTTTGAACTTCAGATAATGTAGCCAGTCTGGATGTAGTTCAGATGATGTAGCCAGTGGTATGAGGATTGATTTTCTGGTGCAACAGAATTTGTTACCAATATTGCTACAAGTAATGCAGCTAGATGGTTATATATGCTTTATTTAACCTTTTGAATGTTAGTATAACTTCTAGAGTTTTTGGTATTAGATTTCATATACAAACAAATATTTAAAAACTGTCTTTAAATAATTATTTAAAGAATAAACATTTAAGGGTAAATCCTCTAAGTTTGTTGGCTGTTTGACAAATCAAATCTCTTTAGTCTTTTCTATTTTGTATATAAATTTTGCTGAGTACTTAATTTGCTAGGTATTAATGTTGTTAATACCAACTTGAATGTTAGTATTAACAATATTTAAAAAAATTAAATCATTTGTAGAGGCTTAATGTTGAATATACACTTGTTTTACATATACATGATTTACTGGAGTTATAATTTAGTAAACATTCTTTGAACCTTTACATTAAAAAAAAAAACCACAATTATTTTTGTTTTGTGTATTTAATAATTCTGTTAATCTATTTATTTTATTTTATTTTATTTTTGATAGGTTTACTCCTTAAAAGAACCTGAATTTTTTAAAGCATTTTACAATGCTTATCATGATCTAGATATCAATCAGTATAAAAAGATAGCTCAGAAATTAGTTAGTTTATTTTCAACTCTAGAAGAACTACCTTTGATAAGGTATAGAAGGTAATGCAATTTATAATTTTTTTTTAATTTACTAAATATTTTTATGAAATACTTTTAGAAGTTGATTGCCATTTAATATTAGTTTTTTCTGAATATATTTATTTTATTAAAATTAATTTTTGTGTATAAGAAATATCTTGCATATATTTTGAAAATTAATTTAGAAATTGCATCTGCTTTTTTTTTTAAGATTATGCATGTAATATTTATTAATTTTTGAAGGGAAAGAAAAATATTAAAACTTATCAAATCCTTTAGTTTATCCTGCCCTAAAATAATGCATTCAATTGCTTTGAAACCGTAATCCATTCATCTGATTATTAATCCATTTATCTTATTATTATTATTTTTTTAGGAATTTTGTTAAAAATCTTATTTTAGCTGAAGCAATTCAGCAAGAATTAGATCTTCAGAAAGATTCCTTTAAACAGGTTCTTGAATCAAAGGTAATACTCTTATTTTTTTAAATAGATAGTTTATTTTAAATTCCATTGATAATTGTTAAACATTGCTATTGCATTAATGTAAAAAAAAAAACAAAGTTCCTAACAGTTGCTAAATTTCTTGCATACTTTCTTTCAGACTCTTTAACATTTTCAAAATAATAATAATAATAATTTTCTGAATACATTTTTATTAATCATTATTTTTATTGTCATTTGAGAATTAAGATAAAGTGCAGTTTTAAGCAAAAAATATTTAATAATCTATATAATGAAATTAAAAAAAAAAAAACTTTCAGTAAGAATAAAAGTATAACACTTCATTTCACATAAATTTTCTTTTCAAACAATTTTATAACTTAAGATCTATTATATTGAATGTTTTATCAAATAAACATTTTTTTCTTTTAATTATGAAGTTTTCATTGCGAAATTATATAAATAAATTGCTTGATGATAAAACTAATTAAAATGTGAAATAAAATCGATTAAAGCTTGGAATTAAAAAAGAAGTTTTGTTAACATTTGCCTTTCACTGTTCCCTTTTTTGTGATTAAGACTGTTTTCTAATAGAACTGCTCCACATTATGATAATGAATATAGGTATCATATGCTCATGTTCCCAGCATTTATTGAATCATGGATACTAAAATACAAAATAATAAATTACTTTTATTACTGAGTATATTTTAATATTAATTTCAAAAGTCATTTCTTAAAAATAATTTGTAAATTTTAACTACACATTTTTTTAACATTTCATGAATTAAAAGTAGATATTTGACTGTTATAAGCCTATCCTGTGATCTTATTAAATGAGGCATTCCTTAAATGAAAACTATTTTCAATTTTTATAATAATTTGGCTTCATAAAAAAAGTTTCACTAAACAGTACTTTATTTTCTGATAGTTTTAATTTTATGCATATGTTTGTGTTTTTTTTTTTTTTTTTGATCTTTCATGATTAATTGAATTTTATAAGTTAAAATAATTAATTCATTCATCTTTGATTGATTGAAAGAATTTCATTATATGTGTATGAAAAATTTATAACCTTGGTATCTCAGAGATTTTTTTATTTTTTCCATTCTTTTAAAGAAAAATAAATCCCAGTTATTGATTTTGGATCGAGGATTTGATTGTATATCTCCAATCATACATGAATTTACATTCCAAGCAATGGCATATGACTTATTAGATCTTTCAGAGGATATTTATGAATATGCTTTAGAAGTAGGAAGAATGGAAGCTGAAATTCAATCTACTCCTTTGACTGAAGAAGACCCATTGTGGTGTAAATTGAGACATGAACATATAGCAAATGTTGCAAGGTATTTAAAGAAAGCACTTATTTTATTAACTAAGGTTATATAATTTTCATTAATATCTCATCTGTTTTTAAGAGCATTTTACTCCTTCTCTAAAATAACATGAAAAATAGGATCATTTTAAAAATGACAAAGAATGAAGAAATTATAATAAAAAGATATTGTAAAAATAGGTTCTAAAATTGAATTTATTTATGTTCAAATCTTTAATTAAAAGAAGTTAAAAATCATATTAATTTATATAAAGAATAATTAAATGTATCTTTAAGTTATTTCCCTCTTTATTTTCCTTCTTACTAGATGATTGCATTGAATTTGACTTATAAATAAGCAAAGTTAAAAAATATTATGCAAGATAACTAAATATAGTTTATTTTAGTTTGGTTTTTTGAGTCACTGCCAATTGCACTTGAACATCTTTAGTAGCCAACTTCTTGTTTCTAATCTTAAAATTTGGCACAAGTATAAATAAAAATAACTGTGTTTTGTCTTTTTTTAGGGTGTCAATGTACTCTGGTTTTAACTTGATTATATTTAAAAATAAAATAACTCTCTAAATCATTCATATGAATTTTTTATGGATATTAGATATACAAATACATTCTAACCTTAATAGTTTTTAATGTAAAAATGGTGTTTTTTTAAATATATTTCTTGCTAGTTTAATGATTTTCGGTTTTCAATGGCATTTAATATTTAAGTTGTAAAAATAATAATGATAATTGTAATTTTTATAATGTTAAGTTATTTCAATTGCAAGTTTTCTGGAAAGATTTGTTTTTAAGAAAGTAAGAATGATGGTAGTAAGAGAGGTTTGCATAAACTACAGCTATAATTTCTACCCCTGTATTCAATGAAAAAAATGAATTATATATATATATATATGATTAGGATAGTAAATGTATCTAATAAACTATAGATTACTTGAAAAATTAATATTTGATGTAATTTCTATCAAACTGTTGATTTTTTTAAATTTGGTTTTTTACCATTTATTTCAGAATTGTCCAAAATATGATTGAGGCTGAATCACTTATGAAAGCAGCTACTGACCTTAAGACAAAATATAAAGGCCTTCCATCATTAGGTGATGCAATCAAAGAGCATTTGTTGCAGAAAGCTAATGAATCATTTTATAGTTATAGACACATGGCAAATGAACTAATGAAAACTTACTGTGCTGGAATTAATGTACTATCCCAGTTGGAACAGGTTTATATATATATTTTTTTAATTTAGTCTCTTAAGTATTTAATTTAATTACATTAAATGGGTTTTGTTCTTTGATCTGATTCAATACAAAAGTTTTAGTAGTTTAAAATGTTTTTATTTAAGTAACATACTTACTGAAAGTTTTGTTTTTGTTCTCCTGATTTATTCAAAACAAAATATATTTTGCTCATTTTTTAATTTAATAATAAAGTTATAAAACAATCACTAAGGCTTAAAGTTTTTCATATAAAAATTTATAAAATTGCTTATGAACTGGGGTAGTAAGCAAGTTAATAAAAGTTTCATATTATTATTTCATTTGTTAAAAAAAAAGTTAGCATTTTTTTGCAAAATTTGTTGCACTTAGCTAATTGTGAATTGTTCCTGAAATTCTTTAATAACAAAATTCATAAAATAAAAAGAACAAAAAAAAAATGATTTTCCTTCTTAGGGTATTAATTTCGGCCCATTA
>JAOUZG010008838.1:1645116-1702982 GCA_026289955.1 Argiope argentata | reverse complement strand
ATATATATATATATATATATATATATATATATATATATATATATATTCAAGAGTTGATGAAGTTAAGAAAGAATGTTTGTATGAATTGTTCAGGTTATCCCCACAATCGACATGTTTAATGTAATAACAAACTAAATGTAATGTAAAACTATTAAATTCCTGCTTCTGCTGCTAGCAAAGCCAAACATTTTGTATTTTAAAGTAAAAAATTTTGGTCTAGTGCTTTCTGCAGATGCCAAACGGCATCAAATGTTTTAAATTTTGCTTTTTACAGAACAGACTAGCACAGTGGATTTAAATACTAATTTATTTTAAAATTGCTAAGATAAGTAGTGATAGAAATCCCATTGGTTAAAAATATTTAAATAAAAATTTCAGTTACAAATTAAATAAATCTCGGATTAAAATAAAAATAGCCAATACTTATCAATAAAGATAATAATTTTAATGCTGAAGGTGGTAACTATAACTGCTTTGAAAAGTGTTTATTTTATCTACCATCTTTATTAGAGACTTGGGATTCTCCGTACAGCAAGGATGACACTAAATTACACTTTTACTAAATATTCTATAAATTTTTCTTTTACTCATTTCAACCTTTTCATAATGATTATTTCTTAAAACACAGGCAATTTTATAAATAGAAATAATTTAAGGAATGAGAAATGCACTGAAATTACATTATTATTTCTACAGAAATAAAGAAGTTAATATAAATAAAAGACATTGATACTAGATATGTATATATTTTCTGTGTCTAAGCAAATAGGCAATATTCAATAAAAATTTTCATACTTATTAAAGAAAAAAAGAAGAATACTGTTAACTTTTCACCATAAAAAAAGTAATTAAATATTAAATTAATAAGAAAATAACCAAAGTGTTGTACTTTTTCATATAATAATTTTAGAAGACCTCCCAGAAAGATATTTTTACACCATTTTTTAAAAAAATCACTTTTCCAACGATACTAATTTTATTTCTGTACAATATAATTTGATTTTTATTAATTTAAAAAAATGTCATGTAGCCAGTTTTGAAATTAGAAAATATACTAAGTAATTGCACTTTTTTGTTATTGTTCATTTTTCTTTAATATATAACAATTAACATTGTTCCTAATTGGCTTTAAAGTAATGGTTTATCAAATGGCTGAAACAAAGACAAGAAAAGTTTTATTGAGCTGATATAATAGATATCAAGCAATGATTTCAGGTTGTGAGGAACCATACTGAAATGCTGTATAAAGTAATCAAAAGATCAACGATAGGCTCATTCGCAATAAGCATACAAATTTTTCCAATGCCTGTAAATTAAATGCAGTACACTTTTTTTTTTCGTTTATCAATTTTTTTAAGTCATAAATAATAGCATACAACTTTGAAAAATTAATAATGTAACTTTTACAACTAAGCAACAGTGATATTTTAAATTACTGTAATTTTTTGGCACTCATTTTTTTAAAAATATTTTTACTAACATTTCTTTTATTAGTTTCAAAAATAATTCAAAATCATAATTTTTTAAAAAAAGGTTTCGATTGTAAAATGGTTTAAAATAAATTTTATACAAAAATCTTTATATTAAAAATGTAATTATTTATTTGTATCTATGTATATGCACAACAAAGGATTTTAATCCCAAAAAATATCAGGTTCATCAACTAATAATAATAAATATCACTTAAAATAATAGCAAAATAAATTTTATAAGAGTGACAGTTGTCACTTCAAGATCTCTTAATTTTAAATGTGTGCTTGGATAAACAATTGATTTACAAAAATGCATTTAAATAATAAGGGGGAAAGAACTAAAAGAAAATTTTTCAGCCATAATGGTTAAATTTACTCAATTTTTGTATCATATTCATTCTAGTTCAAATAATTCAATAAGTATTAAGTATGAATATTTAGCTACAGAAGGCAATATTTATTACAGTATCACAGTTTGATCTTGGCCAAAAGGTTAAGAAGCAATTCTATTATAGTACTAAAAAACATGCCCTTATTAGTAAAATTTTAAATCTTTCATAAATACAGTTTTCTTTTTTTATAGTAAAAGTATATACATAATTTTATTAGTTTTAACTGCATTTTATTTTGATAAATTTTGGTCTAATATTATAAAAAAATTATACTATCCTAAAATAAGCTCGAGGTAATTACCTTTTTAACTAAAAATTTAAGACAATAGCATTTTTTATTTACATTGTCAATTATTTTAATATTAAAGTTATCACATTATATAACTATCACCCTTGCATAATGTCAAACTCAATTTCTAGATTATTCTAATTTATAATAGTGTGATAATAGACAAATATTAATGAATATATTCCAAGGTATAGAGTATCTCAGTATTTTTAAAAGATTATTCTAAATTTGTCCAAAGGGAATGATAATAATTTAGTTATTTTGAGCATATTATTTTCAAATATGTTTCGACATTTATTCTGTTTTACCTGAAAGGTTTAAAATAAAAAATTTACATCATTAATCTATTTTATATTTAAAATAATTATTTAATTTAATCTAACGATATCAAGTTTATAACTATTGTATAAATGAATAATAATGTAAAATTAGAAAAATTAATTCAAAAATAGCGCCTGCTGACTTAATATCAAATAATCTTAAATGGGGGAAGAAACCGACGTTTCATTTTCCTGTCAAGCGGTTAACGCCTATCATTCTCATCGCCAGAAAAAACTATCAACAAACAGGAAATAAAAGCTGGAAATTAGCGATTTAATATGTTTTAGAATTCTTATTTTAATAACTAATAGCATGTGATTAACGGATTTTAGCAAATATTTATTACTTAATTACCGGCAATATCAAAACTACTGGAACTCCTAGATCATCGACCTCCGTTTAATATCAAGCATGTGTTCACAGAAAACAAATTAAATTAGGCATACAAATTTCTCCGAAAGAAGAATCTTAACATATTTGTTAAACAGAATGACATGAAACTGAGTGACACTATTACAGATTATAGTGAACTTCGAACCACACAACTACTACATTAGTATCTTTCATGAGCTTAAACTAAAATAAAACTATGTCAATGAATAGGATGATATATAATACTTTTAATTAGTACTTACTTCGACTGCAGACTTGAAAATATCTTCACTTTCTGTATCTCCTTGGGGTTCTTCGAAAGGAGGTGGTTCCCGAGAATCAGCCATGTTTACAAATTTCTTTTAATTTGAAGAAATTAAGAAATGAGCAAGAGTGCACCGCATAACAAGCCAGATGCACTGAGTCTAAAGTCACGTTCTGACAGAAATATCAGTGGCCTGCCGGAATATGTCAGCATTACTGATAATACTTCCTTGAAAGAAAATAAAACATTAAAGAAACTAATTTCTAATAAAAAGGATAAAAAATATAATAATCCATTTGCTTTCAACAGTAAAATTTATCACCTATGAAATGATTGTATTCACATATAGTCACTCATTTGGTATAGCGGACGACGTTCAGGATTCTATTCTGTCCTCTTATCCTTTTAAAAAATTGAAAAGAATTGATTGCGAATATTCTTCTGAGTATCATTACTTACCAATAATAATAAGTTTAAAAAAATAGAAAATTTTAAAATATAAGCTACATAATACGTAGATAGAAACTATTAGCAATCAATAGGAGAAACTTCTCTCCGAAACTTTCGCGTCTGCACCCAAATAATGATGTCTCTCATACAGCAAATTAAAAACTGTGGATATTTCTGAAAGAGGTGTCCGTTACGAATGCTCATATTTTTACTTCTGAGTTCCACATTTGAGCATTTTTCCCCTTTGTTTCGCATGACAGTAGAAGAAACCGAACACCTTTTCTTTAAACCATTGAACCCAAGTTATGATTTATTTCTACAACTTTGGTAGCAAAATCACACAACATATTTCCTTTATCTAAATCATTGTATTTTTGAATTATCGTGATTAAACATACTTAAATGCATAAAACTTGCAATATGTTGAAAGATTTTGTTTAAAATACAGATAAGAATTTCATAGTTGATTCTAAAATTGTTAGTAAGTTTTATCTGCCTAGCTTTTTCTGTTTTAAAGATATTGTTAAGAAGTTGTAAAATATGCAACCAATAGGTGGCGCGCACGTAGTGTGTTGCCCCACCGAAAGCAAGCATAGCTCAGTGGTGTACGAGAAGCCATGAAATAAAGTGTGAACTATTGGAAGATGCGAGTGTCATTCTTTCCTTTGAGTATCAATCCAAAATCCGAGCCAATTATTCTTGTGATACAGTCCAGATGGTCCGTCGAGCCGGAGGTGAGCGCATATTTCCAATAGTTATTCAAATTTGAGTTTAAGAGTTAAAAAATTCATTTAAAATGGAGACTTTAAAAACGAAAACGAAAGTTTTGAAAATTGCATTGACAAGGCTTGAAAGTAAAGTGGCATCGTCAATAATTGATGATGTAGATTCAGCAACTGTGTTATTATATAACTCTAAAATCAGTGAATTGCACAATGACTTTAAACTGTTATTTGACTCTATTTTCTTAACGTGCAAACCAAATGAATTAGAGGAATTCATCAATGAGAAAAATATCATAGACGATTCTATAGACGAATTAAGATTAAAAGTTAACCGGCAAATAAATAAGAAATCTGATCCTGAACATTCTTCAGACGTTGATCACGTTCTATCAGAAGTGAAATTGCCGACACTTTCTATCCCGAATTTCAACGGTAAAATCGAAAACTGGATAATGTTTAAAGACATGTTTACTGCAAGCGTAATTCAAAACAAAGCAATCTCTAATTCTATGAAGTTACAGTATCTAAAAGCGAGTTGCAGAGATGAGGCTTTGAGAGTAATCAATTCCATATCTATTTCTGATGCTAATTTTAATATTGCCTGGAAACTTCTAGAAGATAGATATTCGAATAAAAGAGAACTATTAAATTCCACTATCAAAAAACTTCTACATCACCCTAGTATTAATGAATCATCGAGTGCTATCCTAAATTTAATCGATGTAACAAATGAATGTGTTCGATCTCTAGAAGTTCTAAATTATAAAGTTGAGAATTTATCAGAAACCATTATCGTGTTTTTAATTGTCGAAAAGTTGGATAAATCAACTCGTTATTGGTGGGAAAAAGAACTGACTAATTCCGAAGAATTTGGTACTTTAAATCAACTGCTTTCGTTTTTGCAAAACCAAGCGAGAACCCTTCAAAACAGTAAAATAAAAGAAAAAGAAATTAAAAAGAGTCATAACCTTCAAAATAAAGTTACGACTATGCTTTCTACATCTAATGCTAAAAACTTAAAATTTAAATGCGTAAAATGCCAGAGTCAAGATTTTCATGGACTTTATAGATGTCCTGAATTTCTAATTCTTTCCGTAAAAGATAGATGTGAATTCGTGAAAAAACATAATCTTTGTTTCAACTGTTTAAAATCTCATGCAGTACGAAATTGTACGTCTACTTTCCGGTGTCAAAAATGCTCGAAGAAGCATTCCACATTACTTCATTTCGAGAACGAGAATCTAAACATCAGCGAAATTGGGGATAGAAACGGTCAAGGTCACGGAGATGAGTCATCGAGTCTCAATCCAAACGCCGTGAGCTTTGATTTGAGCAATGATCGTAGTATATTTTCCGGAGCAGCAGTGAAAGTAAGAGATGAAAAAAAAAAAAATAAATAAAAACGGTGATACTTTCAACTGCGATTATATTCGTTAAGGATCGTTACGGAAATCTGAAAAAGGCCAGATGTTTGATAGATTGTGGCAGTATGTGCTCGATGGTAACTATTGAGTTAGCAGATTTATTGCAAATAAAAAAAGAAAAAATATCCGTTGCAGTATCCGGTTTAAATAATGCCAAAATAAATGTGAACTCTGGAGTTCGCGTGGTAGTATCTAACGGAAGTGACTTTGAGATAAAATTAGAGTTTTTATGCGTACCCAAAATTTGTTATATGATTCCAATTGATTCGTTACAAATTCCAAAAGAGAATTTACCGAGTAATATTAAACTCGCCGATCCTGAATTTTACCGCCCAGGTAACATAGATATGCTTTTAGGTGCAGAGATATTCTATCAACTCTTGAGATCCGGGCAAATTCAAATGCCCAATTCTGAGATAATATTTCATAATTCAGTGTTTGGCTTTATAGCCACCGGTAGTGCTTCAAATTCCAAACCTCAAAATATACAACAAGCTCATTGTGGGCTTATTTATGATTGTAGTGACATAGGAAATGAAATCCAAAAATTTTGGGAGCTCGAATCAGTAGGAATTAAAGATGATCCTAATTGCGATGAGGTTGATCAGTCTTTAGAGACATTTGAAAAAACTGTTTGCTACAAAAATAATCGTTATGAGGTTGAACTACCATGGAAGAGGAATTGGAATGAACTTAATGATAATTACAGTGTTGCAAAAAAGAGGCTAGAATCCCTTGTGCGGAGATTTAAGAAAAATCCTGATCTAAATTTGCAGTATCGTGAAACCTTTCGTGATTATGAGGAAAAGGGCATAATAGAAAAGGTGACCAATCCTGAGAAGCTTACGAACAAACCGGTCTACTATTTACCTCATCAGCCAGTGTTTAGAGATGATAGTTCAACCACAAAAATGCGTATTGTTTACGACGCGAGTTCAAGTCAAAGCTTTCAACACTTGAGTTTAAATGACTGTCTTTGGCCTGGCCCAAACTTGAATTCCAATATATTTGACATTCTAATAAGATTCAGACTGAACAAAATCGCAATCACATCTGATATTGAGAAAGCTTTCTTACAGTTATCGCTAGCTGAAAAAGACAGAGATGCAGTGCGTTTCCTATGGACAGAAAAGGATTCACTTCAAGTGTATAGATTTAATCGTGTACTCTTCGGAGTAAAATCCAGCCCATTTCTCCTTTCTGCTACCATTAAGACGCACTTGAAAAAATTCCATGAGGAGTTCCCGACCACTACAGAATGTCTGGAGCGATCTTTCTACGTAGATGATTTTGTATGCGGAGCTAGCAGATTGCAAGATGCATTGGAAATTTCTACTCAAGCTGTATCCATAATGTCCGAAGCTAGTATGGTGCTGAGAAAGTGGACAACAAATAGCGACGAACTGATGCAGTTGTGGAAACGTGAAGGCTTAAAAACTCATCTGCAGGACAATCCAATTAGTCAGAGTACCGATTCAACCAAAGTTTTAGGGATGCTGTGGGATACTGTTAAAGATCACCTGCTCGTAGGAATGCAGAGTTTAATGAATAGTCTATCGAAAAACGAGAACACGAAACGTTACCTCCTACGTGCAATATCAAAGATATTTGATCCTCTTGGTCTTCTTACACCATTTACTATTCGTGTGAAGTGCATCCTCCAGATCTTGTGGAAGAAGAAACTCTCTTGGGACGAAGAACTGCCCCCAGAGATTCAAAAGTTGTGGTGCTAATGGATGTTTGAGGTGCCTCGTCTTCCTGAGCTGCAGATTCCCAGGTGTGTACTAGGTTGTATTGAAGAACCCACGGATGTCTTCGAACTGCATTGTTTTTGTGATTCAAGTCAAAAGGCTTATGGTGTTGTCATATATACGAGAGTTGTGAAAGATTGCAGTGTTGAAGTTAATCTTCTAGTGTCCAAAAGCCGTGTTACTCCTCTTACCAAAATAACCTTGCTGAGACTGGAATTACTTGGTGCATTGCTCGCAGCTCGACTAGCAAGCTAGGTTAAGGCAATTGTCGATCTCAAAAGACCTTCTAAAGTTTTCTTTTGGACCGATTCAAAAATCACCCTTTATTGGATTAAAGGATCCAGTAAGAAGTGGAAGTCCTTTGTAGCCAATCGAGTGACTGAAATCCAGAGTCTGTGTGATACAAGTGCCTGGTTTCACTGTCCTGGCAAACAAAATCCTGCTGACCTCTTAAGCCGGGGTGTCAGTGTTGATGTTCTATTAAATAGTGACCTATGGTGGAGAGGACCTGAATTCTTGAGAAATGTTGACTTTCCAGCAAATACGGGTAATGGTGATACTTCAGTTTCACCGAGTGACATTTCCGATGAACTAAAGAAAAGTTTTGACTATTCTCCACTTACCTTTACTATCCTTAATCATAATACTTTGATTGATGATATTCTTAAAATAAGTAATAACTATATGCGTATAATTCATGTTATGTGCTATGTATTTAGATTTATACATAATGTTAAAAATAGTAAAAGACTTGCAGGTCATCTTACCATCAAAGAACTTCAACAAGCTGAAATGAGTGTAATTCAACTGGTTCAACAAAGTGAGTTTGCAGAAGAGATTAAAAATCTCAAAAAGGGTGTTTCAGTTTCCATTAATAGTAAGATAAAATCTTTAAATTGTTTTTTAGATGAGAATGGTATTTTACGAGTTGGTGGCAGATTAACATATTCAGACCTGAGTTTAAATGAAAAACACCGAATTGTTCTGCCTGCCAAGCACCCTCTTACAGTAATTATAGTAAGATATTATCATTTAAAATATTTGCATGTTGGTTCTAATGCTTTATTATATCACATTAGACGTAAATTTTGGATTTTAAATGGTAGAAGTGTATGTAGAAAAGTTGTATATCAATGTATTTCTTGTTTTAAAAGCAAACCTGTATTACAGAGTCAAATTATGGGAGATTTACCCAAGGAACGAGTTACAACTTCATTTCCTTTTTGTTATGTTGGGATTGATTTTTGTGGACCCTTCTATATAAAGTTCAAAAACCAACGGAAGGGAGTATTAAATAAAGTGTATGTTTGTATATTTGTATGCTTAAGTACAAAAGCTATCCATTTGGATTTTGTATCTGACCTTACATCAGATGCATTTATCGCATGTTTGAAACGTTTTTTTAGTCGTAGGGGAAAATCCTCAAAAATATTTTGTGATAATGCTAAGAATTTTGTTGGTGCCAGCACTGAACTGAAAACATTGCACAAAATGGTAAGTCACCCAGATGAAACTTTAGCTAATTTTCTTCTTAGTGAAAATATTGAATGGAAATTTATACCTCCCAAATCGCCGAATTTCGGTGGGCTCTGGGAGTCTGGGGTTAAATCTTTCAAATATCATCTGAAACGTGTTATTAGTAATGCTCATTTGACTCTTGAAGAATTTCTCACAATAATTCTTGAGATTGAAAGTGTTTTAAACTCAAGACCCCTCACCCCCCTGTCAACCGAATTCGACAATTTTGAGACCCTGTCACCAGGTCATTTCCTCATAGGTAGACCTTTAACTTCAATTATTGAGCCTAGTCTCATCAATATATCGGAGAATAGACTTTCCAAGTGGAAAAAGATAACAAAATATAGCCAACAAATTTGGAAGTTATGGAAAAAGGATTATCTGAATGCTCTACAGCAGCGTAGTAAATGGATGTTTTCCAAAAATAATGTAAAACTAGGTGAACTTGTGTTAATAAAAGATGAAAATATGCCAAGTGTAAAGTGGCTAACTGGTAGAATATCCGAATTATTTATCAGTAAAGATGCTAAAGTAAGAGTAGTGAATGTATTACTACCCACTGGTAAAATACTTAAGAGAAATGTAAGAGATATTTGTGTTCTACCCATAAATGATTGAATATTCTGTAGATAAAATATAGTTGTAGTATTACTCAATGTTGTTATTATAGAATTCCTGTGTTTTTTGCATCAATATCATCATGTATTTTAAAAACTATTGTATTCTTTAATATTGTATTTTGTAATAGAATATTTGTATTGAAACCCTTAAGGTTTCAAGGTCGGGAGTGTTAAGAAGTTGTAAAATATGCAACCAATAGGTGGCGCGCACGTAGTGTGTTGCCCCACCGAAAGCAAGCATAGCTCAGTGGTGTACGAGAAGCCATGAAATAAAGTGTGAACTATTGGAAGATGCGAGTGTCATTCTTTCCTTTGAGTATCAATCCAAAATCCGAGCCAATTATTCTTGTGATACAGTCCAGATATATAAACATTCTCTAAGACAAAAAGACAGGTTAACTTTCTGTAAATGGCTTAATTTAAAATTTGATAGAGATCTATAAATTTTGCATAAAACCATGTACCAAATTCCCTCTTTTTGAATTTTAAAAAATTGGATGATTGTATTTTAAAACAAACAGATGCAATTCCAAAAACTTATTTTTCAGATTCTGAAAGGTCTGAAAAGTGAAGATTCTTCAAAATCTCGATGTCCAATTTTTTGACGATTGCAATACTTCCTTCGTATGCAAAGAAGTACGAAGAAAAAGTAGCGTTTTCAGGATACAGAAATAAGATGTAGTCGATCTTAGGACACAGTCCATGAAACAAATGAATGGTCTGTAGTTCAATAATTTAGAAATAATTTAAAATCAAATGAATAATTTTTTATAAATTTGTACAGAACAAACATCATTCTTTAAATTCAAGTTTTATAAAATCATTAAGAAATATGAATTTGATACTAAACTAGAATTGAGGCTTGAAAATAGGATCAAATCAAACTTCTGGCAGTGATCAGCCTTTCTCATTTTAATTAATGAAAATGATTAAAGACAAACGCAAAATAAAACAATTGTTTAGGAAATACTTAAAGATTTGGGAAATTACATAAATAACACTAAACAAATGAACTCTTAAAATGAAAATAAGAGGATAAGAATTAGTGAAAAATATAATTCTATGTGAAAATTCTTTTATTTAAAAAATCTCAATTATATGAATAAATTTTTTTAAAAAATAAACCTCATTTACGCTATTATAAATGACATTTTTAATCAGCTTCTGATTTGAAAAATCTCGTGAGACGTTATTTTATTAAAGTAAATATTTATGACACGCACATAAATTTGTGTTCAAAAATCTCTCTTAAATGAAACTATTGCTCATCAAAGGAATTTCTGTGATTTAATCAAAATATGTTCGTGATTTAATCGGTTCTTTTCATATAAAAAACGATCGCATGGGAAAACAAAAAGGTTTCCGGAAAATTCAAACAGTACCAAAGAAAGTCGAGAAAAGGGAAGCCAAATCATCGAAACTTCCTCCTGCATTACAAGTTGGACCAAATGTCAAAAATATTGAACGTCTTATTGAAGAAGAAATTGAATTCGCGTCATGGCGAAAAAAGCTGACCAAGTCATTTCGTAAAGAATTGGTGAGATACCTAGACTGAAAATACTTCATAAAATAGTTTTTGTAGATGTTAAGCTTTATGAATTTTTTATGTTCAATCAAAAACAATAATAAAATTACTCGAAAAATACTGAAATTCAAAAATTTATTGCATGATAAAGTACTAAAAACTATTTTTAAAGAAAAGCAATGATGAAACAATAAGAAACTAAGCAGTAAAACTTGTGTAATTACATAAACGGGATAACAGAATAAATTAGTAGATTAACTTTTTCGTATAATTTTAGTGCTGTTTACAAAAATTCAAATATTTCTGCATTCTTAGAGAAAATCTATTTAAAAATAAAATTGATAATACTTAAAAATGTGCATGTGTATGAACATGAGGACTCTAAAACTCACTAAGCATGATAACTGAATTTTGATGAGTGGTTTTGAGATGAAATCCTAATAGATCATTGGAGGAGTTCCAGAGTGCCTACATAATTTCCTGCTCGGTGTGACCAGAGAATAACCACTGCATTTAGCCAAAGAGCTAAAACGCGTCAAATCTCCATAAAGTTTGAAATCTCCATATAGTTTTCAAAAGTGCACCAAACAGCACCAAGTGGAGGGGAGATTCTCTGGTTCACCCTCCTGCTATATATAAGGACATACTGTGGCAAGACCTGAAATTGAATATAAACAGTGAGGGATATAGTGACGAAGGTTGGTATCCCAATTGTGACATGACATAATGTGTAAGCATATGAACGAAAAACACTCCCAATGATCTAAATAGATGGGTATTTCAGACCTCGAGAAATATTTTTTGCTGTATTGTAAGTTGACGAATTACTATTACAAGTTTTGCAAGTAGTGGTGTCCTTGAAAAAAGAAGACCATCCTTCTTTTTTCAAGGACACCGCTACTTGCAGATACATTAGTACAAAAGCAGTAGGAAGGTCTCACAAAAATGTTCACATACAAAATCTAGTAAGGGTATCATCTTTCTCCAGTATAAAATTATGGCCTTAGGTTAAACACGAATACCTTGAATACAATTGGCGGACATAAGTTACGAAATATTAATCTTTGGCGTCAATATAGCATTTTTACTGAATTTTGACACACTTAATTAATTCCTGGGATGTAGTTATAGTACTCAAAAATCGAAGCTATATTTCAGAAGGAGGTACCTTTCCATTAGTCGAGTGGTAGCGAAAAATCGCCAAAGATATTTGGAGAAATTCTACAATATTTGGCGATTTTTCGCTCTCTCCAGGCTAACGAAAAAGTACCAGACGTGTTTCCCTTCACCCTCCCTCCGATCGAGTGAAGCCAAAATTTGACATAGAATTGTATATGTAGTGAAAAATATTAATATGCCGTGATAGCCTGGGTAGTAGAGAGTTGGACTCGTATTCCTTAGATTGCGAGCTCGAATC
The DNA here is from genome assembly GCA_026289955.1 of Argiope argentata. Classification (NCBI taxonomy): domain Eukaryota; kingdom Metazoa; phylum Arthropoda; class Arachnida; order Araneae; family Araneidae; genus Argiope; species Argiope argentata. Next base: position 1,690,441 of record JAOUZG010008838.1, on the reverse strand, counting down.
TCGGAGTCTGAAAATTTCCCGAGTGTGTGGTGGTTAGCGCTCATTAAACCTGTCTTGATCAAAGTTCTCCATGTCGAGAGTGATAATACTGGGGGTACTGTGTCAGAGGTGATCGTTCTCTTTTCCAGGCCTAAATTACGAATTTTGGATGAATGAATGTATAAAGTCCGCCCTGAAAAAGGGTTTGTGACGTTGTTGAGATAGAAGTCAGACTTCTGAACTCGGGTGCTCAAGGGTCGTACTCTCAGAAAATATGTACCCCTCCTTCCGTTGTAAAGCGGAACATAAGAACAACAATTGTAATTATTTCATAAAAAGTAGCTAAAATAAAATGTTTCCTAATTACCTAAATAGGAATTAATTAAAAAAATTGTTTTTTTATATTACTTCTTTATTTTTAAAAACTTTCTTCCCAACACGCATGCGCAGTAATGCATGCGTAGTTCAAGTCGTACTCTTGACCCTACCTATCGCTATTTCAAAAACAAGAGAGGCTTATTTCGTCTTAAATCTGCGGATACATCATCGGATGGCAAGAGCCATCAATAAAAACAACAAAATGTTAATACAAAATTTCATATATTTTAATCATGGCATTTAAATGCTTGAAAAAAAAAGTGAACGACAAAAGACTAACAGGTTGAAAGTCTGATTCCAAATTTGACAGTTGTCTGCTTTTTAGATGTTAAATCTATGTACCGAATTATATCCATCCAAATCTCTCACGCTTCGTAATTATCGTGTTGCAAACTCTTTGTTTTGTTGGGGGCATATAGAATTCCTCTGGATGGATTTCGTTCGAAGTTTGATAGAAATGTACAGTTTCGGTAAAAAGACCATATATAAAATTTCGTCTGAGTATTTCGTTTTTGATTTGTAATGTTCACAGACATATAGAGAAACATTGTTAGAAAGAGAAACATAATGCCAAAATTTTGTTTTTCTGACTGGAGGAAGTTCAAAATAAGGAAATTTGTCAAAAATTCGCATTGGACAGTTTTAACTGTTACATTACTTCACTTGGTAGTTAAAGAATAGATAACTCAGTACTGTTCATCTATGAATTCTGAGACGACCACATTTCAACGTTTCCACCTCATCAAGGGGGGAGACGCGGAATGATGAGCCTATTTCCTTTATTCACATTTGACCTTTTACTACCCTCATTAGATATTTCTTCGTTCAATTTTTAGTACTTACGTATTGTGGATGTGTCAACGGTCGCCAACTACCTCGAGCCAATTTACTTAGGTGGCCAAAACTCTTTAATACATTACCTTGCCATTGTTTGTCCGTTTGCACGTATAAACACATCTCATGTCCATTCAAACACGTATTTTAAATGGAATAATTCCATAATTTTGGAAATACGCCTCTGCACCTTTTCTGCTGGCTGGTAAATCCCAAATTTTAATCATTTTAACGAGTCAGAAAATCAATAGAAAAAGCGCTTAAGGATCTTCTACGAAACCAACAAAATAACGGACGACAGTTAAGGTTTGCATAGTTTTTAAAATAATGACGATTGTTTGCCGTTATTGGTGGTTTAGAAACTCATTGATGATGCCTTCAAATTTGGCGATAAAGATCGAGGGCTTAATACGAAAGAACCCAATTTTTTTTGGCATGTATGGGAATGTTGTGTTATTTCCAACCACATTCTATTTTAACTGAAAATTTCGAATTTCTATGGTTAGTTCAAGTAGTAAAAAAGCTTTCAGGAGTGGTACGAAAAAATTTTTACACAATATCATTAAATACTGTGACAGAGAAGCAGAAAATTATTGCCGAAAAAATTTAATAACATAAAAAAGAAGCATTTTAATATAAAAAAGATCATTACTATTCTTTCAAAAAGTAATTACCAAATTTTAAGAACATAATTTTTTTATTTATTCTTCATAATTCAATGTTTATTGTTTATGTCCCTTACATTTAAAAAAATTGGGTGCTTAAGTATTAGACCATCGATCTTTATCACCAAATTTTAAGGCATCGCCAATGAGTTGCTTAACCACAAAAAAATGGCAAAAAACCGCCGTTATTTAAAAAATTGTTCAAACCTTAACTGTCGTCGGCCATTTTGTTGGTTTCGTCGTCGTCGTCGGTTTATAGCCAAGTTTCAATCAGTCGCCAATGATTTACTAAACTGTTGGCATCGACGGTATAATACGTAAGTATCAAAAATTGCTCTGAAATGTTTTTCTACCTTTTCCCTTCTGGATTACTTATTATCTGTAATGTTTACATCTTATAAACCCCCGAGTCTTCAGTTTTAATTGTAAGCATCCTCTCCTTTCATATTTCCATTCACGCCTATTTTGTCGAATTAAACTTATCCTAACGTATCTAGAAAAGCGCAGAGTGTTTTATAATCCGTTGTCAAAGAGTAGGCCTTTGTGCTTGATAAGAATTTGTGATTTAATGCGATGAATGATACTGTAATATTGTTTTCTTGTACGCATTCTTCCTTTGCAGTGAAAACAAACTTTGTAAATATATGACGTTTCTTATAGGAGCGCTATCCTTTATTGGCCAGAGCTGTATATCTTGGATGTGAAAAGGCGGTCGATGAATTGTTAGAAGCTGGAGATGATGTGAATGAAAGGATACAAGTAAGACATAAATAACAGAAATTAAATTAGATATTTATGAGCCAATAGCTTTGATTAAGTCAAAAATTCTCATTTTCGTATAGTCATTGCATGAGGTTTTATAGAACATATTTAATTTAGAATTAGTTTTAATAAATATTTTAAAAATTAATTTTATTCTCCCTTTTTTTCTGAGTTTTTAAATATTATTTTTCCCTTTGTATATTATCGTGTTGTTTTCGTTAAGAGGTTTTAGATCCTAGTAGAACACAAATATTGTACAATATTGTATGACATTGATCCATACTCGCAATATTGTTTTATATTGTGGAATATTGTTTGATATCATATAATATCTCACAATATTATGCAATATTGTGCAACTGGCTGTGCTAACTGGGGAAGGCAATAAATAACTGGAGCTCGAAGTCACGTAGGCAATGAGCATAAATGACAATATTTATCAGCATCTTTTAATCGCATATGTTGTTTTTACCTGCTCTTACCCATATTGCATTATTATTATGTTTGCTTCTTTAAAAGTCGATGCGTTTTTAAAGGTTGATCTGCTTTTACCAATATTGCCTTTTCAAACCGGTTTAAACTAATTAATGACACAAATTAATTCAGACAAATAATGACTTAAAATATTTATGTCCACACATGATAACTTGAAATTTGCGATAGTAGATTTCATTTTATTTATTTTTTATTTATATACAAAAATTTTGATTCGTAGGATGGCAGCACTCCTGTTATGATAGCGGTGGACAAAGGGCATATTACGATCCTGCAAAAATTGTTGAAATTCGGTGCAGATTTGAGACTGGCTCGCAATGTAAATATAATAAATGGAATTTTTACTATTTTTTTTAAAATTGATATTGAAATGCATACAAAATGTAAATTATTTCTCATAGGAAGTCTGAACCGATTTTATGAGTTGGAGGCTTGAATTTAAGCTTTTTTAAGTAGGCAATTAGTGTTCTATGTTGTAACGTCTTGAACAATATTAATTGAATACTATCGTCACATTGAAGTCTCTCACTTAAGAAATAATTAATTTATTTAATTCAATAAACTGTTTAAACTCCTATATTTGCGAGAAACGCTGAAAAATAAAAATTTAGTCGCGTTGGACTCTTATACTTTAACTTTAGAGTTTGAACCTTGCCGGCCGAAGACTCCCCGTGTGTGTGGTGGCTGGCGCTCATTAAATCACAGAGTCCTCTATGCCGAGAGTGGTATTACTCTCAACATGGGTACTGGGTCAGAGATGATCGTTCTTTGTTTCTGATCTAAATTACGTCATGTGGATGAATAAATGGGTTGTGACGTGTAGTGTGTAGCTAAGTCGTACTCTTGATCTTAGTTGGCGCTACTGAAAAAACGGGGGACGCTCAATCGGTTTAAATCGCTGACAGCCAGCGAGCTTGAAAAAGTGCCATAAACAACAACAACACCTATTTTCGTTCCAATTTATTTCGAAATTTTGCAAGTTTAGCTAAACAATTAGAATATTCCATTGCTGTAATGCAGTTTAGTAGTGTATTAACCTGTTCGCCGTCCTCTCCTGTCCGCGAACATTCTTGTTTCTCCTCTGTCTTTCGAAGCATTAGAAGAATCAAAAATAAAAACTGAAACAAGTGAACAGGTTATACAGCGTTTTAACGCTTTTAATACTTTTAAATGTTTAAAAGTTTTAAAATGTAAAAAAACGCTTGAAGGGCGTTACGACCACCCAGTAGAAATTTCACTTGAACGTGCTAGACGTGTTACGAACGACGAAGGGGTTAAAATGAAGTTTTCTTCCATTTTCATAAGAAAAATTCATCGACACCAAAATTCGTAGATATGAACATGCTAAAGTTATTAATAAGGCCATTGAAGACAGATAATAGTAATAAAATTAATTTTGATCTATTTTCGAACTATATTTCATCACAATAAACGCCTGGTTACGATAACAACAGCAAAAAAAATAGTGAAAAAGCATTCGTATGGACTAGTTATATACTTCAAAGAGACTCAATAATGAAACTAGTAATGAAATTTGGCGAAATCTTTCCAGTTTTAACATTGGAAGCTGCTTTAAAATAAATTTTATCGGTCGACTATTCAAGACGTATCGAGAGATTATGAGCAATCAGTTGGAGGGGGGGGGAGAGAAAATTGGAATCAGTACTACGATTGTGGCTGGGAATTTCATAGCCCTTCTTTTTCTCTCTCCTTAAACAATGTACAGTGAATTTTTGTTCTTCTTCCAATTCCTCAGTGAAATGGAGGAACTGGAAGACTGATGACTCTTGATAACGTAGCTAGGGGTCAGGGAATTTTATGTGCAATACACTTTTATATGATTGATTCAGTGGTTGGAGCTGGTTAACTCTGTTAGGGATTTTTACATGAAGAATGTGTAGTTAAGTTTCGCTTTGTTGATTTATCTTTTAGAAGATATGGATGCCTTAGGCCCGAACTCACAATCTGAGGGTTTGTAACCGAGTAACATATCCGTTGGGCCAAAATTGCACTTCGGACCTTCAGATGTTATCTGGCTTATAAAGTTTTTACAACATGCTTTCGCACCAGCGAGTCTGTGGTTAGACGAACGTACAATTGCGCCAAGTGTGAGTTGTTGGTGATATTTTTACTGTTGTATTTAATGCGTTTGACGACTTTTGCTGCAGGTAGAGGGCGTCACAACAGCTGTATGAAGTTGCGTATGAAGGTTGATGATTCAAGGACGCTGATTGCATCAAGGCCACCATTTTGAGCAGAAGTGGAAAATCTGTGGGTTTTTAGCCGAATAACATATCCATTGGGCCAAAAGGGCACTTCGGTCAGAAGGATGTTATCTGGCTTATAAAGTTTTCACCACACTCTTAACAACGAGTTGATTTCTTCCGAGAAAGGTGGAAAGTAGATAAGCCTTGATAACATATCTATCTGCCTTGATCTTTCATTTGAAACAAAAATGAGCGAAATCGATGAAGTAGTTATAATTAGTTCATTGGTTTCTCTTACTGATTATTTTAATTATATAAATGAGCTAGAAAGGTTTGACAGAAAAATTCTACACATTTCGAATTAAACACATGTTAACCTAATGCAATTTCTTTTTTATATTATGTATATTTATGCGTTTATATGCACTTAAACCTCAGTTACATATATGTAATGATATTTTTAACTCTTTATTTTAATTGCAATTAATTTCAAAAGTTTTGACTTCATTTAGCTTATAATAAATTCATTCTAAAATGCTCTCTTTTTTCCTGCTCCATCCCCCTTTTCTATTTAATAAATGAAATGAAGTATTATAAAGATAATGCGTCATTGATTAATCCACGTGCCTAGTAGATGGATAATAAATCACTGGTGTAAATAGATTCTTTTAAAAGAATCCTGCATTTCCCTTGTTTGAAGATCAACATAAACTTCATACGTAACAGAATTCCTCTCGGAAATCTACACATGTGTGATTTATGAGAATATCATAGTATATAAGACCAGAGATAAATGTTTTCTTCCGTTTTTCTTCCTTTTTTTTTAGCCTTCTAAGCCTTCTTCTGTTTGTTGTGTTGTCAGGAGCTTACGGGGCAGTTGCCCCGGGCCCCCACATAAGTGGGAACTCCCAAATCAAATATAAATTTCATTTTACGTTTCCTTCTTTAATGAATGTTCTTCATTACTAAAGTAGTAAAGCAGAGGGCCCCCAAAGAAGTTTTTTCTCCGGGCCCCAACTTGAATAAGTCGGGCAATGTGTGTTGTGCTGCGCTTCATGTCTTTTGAGATGGAATAAAACCAAAATTGAAAATTTAACATGTCTTCTTTATGATCTTTGGCTATGATCCTATAATCTGCTTCCATTAAAAGTTAATATGGATTAAATTACATATTTTTAAGAATTTTAAAAAGCTTATTTAGCATAATTAAAATGCTTGGACTGTAAGTCGTTTAAATCGAATGAAACTAACGGTTCCTTTCATCCTGCTTGGAAAAAAAGTTATCCTTTGTATTTGAATTGTATTAACAAAATGCGAGTCATCCCCAAACTAATAAATGACAAAATATTCAAACAGAATTATCGGAATTTATTTCTTTATTAATGCTGATACAATCACTTGAAAATTTCTCGCTTTTTTTTAAAATGCTTCGCAGCACGTGATTTTGGAACGAATACTGTAACAATGGGTAAAGAGACCACAAGTGTGTAAACAGCTGATCACGAGATTCAAATTTAATTTTAGTTCAGCTGCGGATCTTGTTTCTGTTTTTTATTATTACATATCTAAAAACGGGACGAGTTTTGCGTGGTTCTATGGTGTAATGGTTAGCACTCTGGACTTTGAATCCAGCGATCCGAGTTCAAATCTCGGTGGAACCTGATTTTTTTATTACTAAAGCTAACGACAATTAATTCAAAATATGCGAACGAAGCGTTAAATGTGAAGTATTAAATACTCGAAATGTAATAAAATACTTGATGAGATATTATTAAAAAGTTAACAATTTAATCGTAACTTTTGAGAGTTTATTTTGGTGTCTCCGAAATCCTCTTGGTTTTTTTTCATACTGGGGATCTGATAATTATACATTATGTGAAGTGTCCAAACATATATCAGCAGATAGATAATTTAATTTACAGTGTATTTCCAATTTAGTTTTAAGTTGCAATTCTTTGGCGTTTAAATTCGAATCCTTCCAAAATTCTTGAAGTTTTATTACTTTTTTTTCTTTTTTTGGTTTTCAGGCTGCCTAGGCTACGATTAAAAAGAATTATTTATTTTTTTTCATTATGTATTTTTGAAAATTAACTTATTAAAAAACTTCTATTCTCCTGTTCTATCCAATATCATTGTGTTGAATTATCAGTTTATTGTATTTTAAATAGAGCAAATTTAGTTTTCAAAATGGATAAGTACATATTTTCAATAACAAAAGTTTATCGACTTTATGCTTCAGAAATCAAGACTTCTGATTGATATGACGTTATTGTTTACAATACACTCATGGCAAAATATTTGCAATAGATGACTATATTATCTATTTCAAAGCAAGTGAATAAACCAACCTGGTAGCACCGAATGCAGATGGTTTTTGTAAAAATGACCTAAAGTTGCATTGAATGATATGCAGTTGGTGCGTATCATTACATTGAGATAGATTCCTGTGTACACACATTCATTTGAAATAGGTTTAGATGGTCCGACTTTCCGGCACAGAAGTAGCGAGTCTTCCTCGCGTTTGGGATTCCCGGGTTCAAGTCCCGGTTCGGGCTTGGTTGTTCTTGTCTGTGCTATCTATGAGATGCGTGACTGTACCTTCCTGTTAAAAAGGGGCTGTGCAAGCGAATGTGGTGAGTGTGTGTCTAAAGTTGTACTTTTAGCCCTAGTTGGCGCTACTTGAAACAAGAGATGCTTCTCTTCGGCTTAAAATCTGCTGATGCATCAGCAGGGTTTGTCCATGGTAAGTGCCACAAGTAACAACAACAGCAGATTTATAAGGTTATTTTTTTTATCTTATGAAACATTTTCGAACAACTTAATACCGATATTAATTATAAACAAAATAGCTTTTAATTCAAATATATTAATCAAAAATATTTATCTTTTTTTCAGAATGGGATGAATGCTTTAATGTTAGCTGTTTCGAAGAACGACAACAGAATATTTTCGCTTTTGTGGAATCATCTTGATAAGAATGACATTTGGATTCTGAATCAGGAAAACATGGTAAGTGTGATAGGAAGTCTTATTTTTAGATGTGAGTTCTCATTAAAAGAAGTATCCATTAGATGTTATAACTTCTATGAATAAGACAACGTTGTTTGTTCTCTTCTTACTTTCTTGTATGTGAAGTATAAAGAAAGTTCAGTAATCATCAAAAAATTCAAACTCGATATTTTGACGAATCTGCACGATTTAGACCTCTCTCAGTTTGAACAACAGATTTGGGGAAAATGTCCGTTTGTGACGTAACTAACTCAAAAAACCTTACTAGAAAGCTGAAATTTGATAAACGGATCTCGGAAAAATTTGTAACGGATAAACGGAAAAATTTGTGGATTTCTATCATATTTTGAGAAAAGTCAGCCCTTAGGAAGTCAGTTTGCATGATAACTGCAAAACTAAGAGAATTAAATAAATGAGATCTGTACACAAATTTAAAATCTGTAATGCAGATATGCCAAATTTTGAACCTAATCCAACTACTTAATGACTGTCTGTCGATGTTGACTGTCTATTCAGAATTATTTGTTGTTTTTACTAATGGCACTTTCGTGGGCAAGCTCGCTGACGGCCTTCAGCGATTTTAAGCCGAATGAGCGTCTCTTATTTTTGAAGTAGCGCCAACTAGGGCCAAGAGTACATCTTAGCTACACATTCGCTTGCATAGTCCTATTTTTACAGGATGGCCCATTCACTCACCTCATATATAGTACACAGAAGAACAACCCTGCCCTAATCGAGACTCGAACCCAGGATCCCCAGATTACGAGTTAAACTGAATGTCTTAAATATATAATTAGGCATGAGATTTTGTGACTACAAGTGCAGTTTTGAGTCTAATTTTTGTTTCAATCAATTGTGAAATAAGTGTCTAAAGCACAAATTCGATTATCAGATACTATTAAGCGTATGCCAGATTTTAATCGCCAAAACACTCGCCAAGGATGACACGATAGATCCAATAAAAATAGCAAATTCAAGCCCAAAAATTAGTATTTCGTAACTATTTTAACCTAGTGCCATGCAAGCTTTCTCTGGTAGGACAAGTTATTAGAGAGTAGGTGAAAAAGTTTTTTTTTTTCGGAGGGAAGACATTTCACCTTGTTTTTCAATTATCGATGATATTCCATTGGAATTTATTTCGATCCCCGAGTTGTATTAATTGAAGGTCTTATCAAAAAAATTTCTTAGAAAAATATAAAGTCCACATGAAATTTTATTTATATATCAATTACATCAAGAATATTTGATATGGGATGTTCTTAGATTTCAAAACATCTATTTATTTGTCTATAGTAAATATTCGATTACTTTTTGAACAATCACAGTTCATTTAAGTATATTTAAAAATCTGCAATTCTAAATAGTCCACGGTTATCAAAAATTCAAAGAAATCTTTAACTAAAAAATTAAGTGAAATGTCATATTTTTATAACAAATGAAATGTCATGTTATTATAATAATGTTTTTATTATAAAATTCAAATTATATTATTGCACAAAAAGGAAAAACAATTTTCCAACGAATTTAGAGCTTTAAAAAGTAGTTTTTTTTTAGAGATTTATGTTTTATTTTCTTTAACCCTTAATCTCTAATTTAAACAAAATTTTAAATATATTTTAAAGTATATTTTACCTTAATGTAATAGTTGTTATTTAATTATTGTGTTTGTTCTAAACCGGATTCAAGCATTATTAAATGCATGTTTATAACGTAATTAATTGTTTGTTTTGTGTCCACAATATCACCGTTTCTTTAATTAAGAGTAAATTCTGTATAAAGTGTTGACCCATATGCTGTATATAGATGACTTTTGAAATTTACCGAGTTTACATACATGCAAAACGACAAGCAGTCAACTCTTTGAGGTATTTGTAGAATTAATCTATTCATTATTTGTTTGTTCAACTTTTCTGTATTTTGTTTTGGCAACTGTAATAATTTGTATCGTATCGTATTGTTTCAATCGTTATCGTTTTGTTGTGTATATATTCGAATTACTTCTAAGTAGCTTTGCTTTTCGTAGTGATAAAGTGATGAAGGGACGGTGTATTTTTGTCGTATTTAACAGTATTAGTTTAAAATACGCTATGAATCTACATTTTAGGTGTGACAACTGCGTACTAAATTTCATGTCTAGCTCTTTGGAATTTGTAGTTTCGTATTGATTTGTATTTCGAGAAATGGACAGGTAGAATTCTTTGAATGAGTTTTGTTCAATATTTGATAGAAATCTACAAATTTGTTGAAAGGACTAATTTCATTCGACTTTCCTTTTTCATTAATTTGCTGTATTTGCCTTGTTTCATTCGTTTGGCTTAAGCGTTTGCCAATTGCCTCGTTGTTCCATCTTTACTTGTAATAAAGCTCAATGTGTGTGTGTATCTGTTGGCGCTCTACAGGCCAGACCGTTCAACCTACAGTTACCAAATTTGGTACATGTATACCTTGGGTCACGGGAATACGCATCTCGGAGCCCCTTTTTAAATTTTTGAATTAAAATTTGAATTGATTAAAAAATAAGCGAAGTTTTGACGTTTTTTCGCTATAACTTCCGAAAATATTTTAGCGCAAAATTGATTTTTGCATCAAGTTAAAGCTAAAAAATTAGCTTCTCAATGAAATTGATTTTTTGACCTATAAATTAAAACTCTATTTTTAATGAATTTTTAAAAGTTTAATTTAATCGTATTTTTCAATAATTTATTTCGCATAAAATAAAAATAAAATTTTTTCTTGAGGATCTCAAAAAAATCAGCTTTTAATAAAATGTTGCCATCACATTTTCAGAAGTTCTGATTAAAAAAAAATAAGTTAATTACTACCAAAAATAAAACAAAAATATAACTTTCATCACGTAATTATATGAAATGAAATAAATAGGAAATGTGATATTTTTAAACAATAAATGCAAAAGAAAATGTTTCTTAATCGTTTGCAATAGCAAATTTATTAATTCAATTAAAGAATTAAAGTAAATAAAAATACAAAATATAAATATATAACAAAAGTGTGACAGTTAAAACTTTAAAAGAATTTTTAGAAAAGCACCTAACGATTATCTTCTGAGAGCGAGATTAATTATTTAAAAGCAAGAAATCTTAAATGAACTAGAAGATGACGTGATTTAAAAGAAACGACGAGCAAAAAGCAATTGATCATAAGTAAAAGTAAAATATTTTTGCATTCGCGTTTTTTTTTAAATTTTTGAAACAATAAGACATGTTTTGCATTGTTACGTTTACTTATGTGAAGAAGATATATTGTGCAAATCAAAGAATTCGCTATCGTGATTGTAGTTTATATCTGCATTTTAATGAATCATGTGAAATAATGCATCTGCTTTCAAAGAAGCATACGTAATATTAGAGCTATACTGGTAAAAGCAGGTCAGCTATTTGAAAACGCATCTTCTCTAGAATGAATCATGTATTCAAAATTTTGACAATCACAAACTTTCTTTTAGCAATACTTCATACACGAGAAAGTTGTAAAAAAATCATTTGTGACAACAGAATCGAATCAGATATTTATCTGGTTGATTCATCAAAATATTTATCTCAATGTGTGTCAATTTCCTCTTTCAAGATGGCGAAATTATCAACATTATTTCCAAATAATATTCAAGGACATTATTGTTTGATATAGAATTTTTTACATACAAGCTACAACTACGGCCTAATATGGCTGACCTTTCAGAATCTGTACATTTTTAAAAACTGATTACCAGTCTAGAAGCGTTTTCGAAAAAATAAAGACAACTTTATTGCTTTTTGAGAGCCTTAAAGTGCTTATATTTTAAAAATAATATTAAAATAATATTTTATTTAGCATCTTAATATTTTTAAAAACTCGTTTCGCTTCATTCTTTTTCTTTTACGCGCAACTCGGAAAGGAAAATAAAAATAAAACAATTCGATAAAGAATAGAAAGCATTAATGTTTGGGAGTGAATTGCTTATAACTTGATCGATTAAAAAACTTTATTTTCTTAGTTATTAAATTAATAAGTATATAAGAAAATCCAAATCCTATGAAATACTAGATTAAATCAATAATTTATTAACCGTAATTAATGAGGTTAATATACGTTTACGTTTACTAATTAGAATATTTATAAAACTAAGCCTTTATTTCGATAATATATTGTGTTCAAACATGGCTGCCGAGTAGTTTGGAATCATATCGATATCTGTCTATGCTAATAATAAAGGAGAAAGCCCTCGCGATTGTTGACTCTCTACAGGACAGACAGTTTTATCTACAGGTACCAATTTGGCACAGATATATTTTGGAAGGCGAAGATGTGGCACTTTTTTTTGATAATTTAAATAGACTTCATCCCCCGCTATCCAGCTTAATTTTTAATTAATCAATTAAAAATTAAGCTGGATAGCGGAAAAGAAAAGTTTCCCACATGATTTCTGAAAAATAACAACAGAAAAAAATAATGTTTATGTCATCTTAAAATTCATCTTTTTATATATTTTTTGTATTATATAAACTTAACAGCAGGACAAATTTTTATCGAATTTTGTCACTTTTTATTTTCTTGCATGCGAAAAATAGAAAAACTATTGTAATCGTCGTAAACTTTCTGAATTTCCAAATTTTTATGCACAGTGTTTACATTAAAAAAACAAACCTAACAATACTGATTTATCTACTTCACTTGGAAAGACAAGATCCTCGGAATTGAAGATGAGATGTTTCCAGCATGGTGGTTGGTCATCGCCACCCTGAAGGGTACACTCATAAGTGGAGGTAGGCTTCTTCCATCGATGACGGGTCATACTAACTACGGGAAGGGTTGTTCCGTGGCCGGGGATGGTTCTTAGGACTCAACCACAGTTCCCGCTGTTGTTGCTGTTACGACGGTTCGGTCATTCAGCTCTAGTGACTTAAATCAGTGTCGAGGCGGGTCGGAGAGTCTGGCATGACTTACTTGGGACAATTCCACATGATAATCTCTCACCCTTTCTAAAATCAATTCGTTTTTATTCACAAATTTAATCTACGGTCCTTTCTTTTTTTGAAAGCTGTTCATTCATAATTTTTATTCTACGTTGTTTCCTATACCAAAAAATTTCGAAATTTTAACTTGAAAGAATTTTACTTTGTCTGGCGCAGCAAGGCCAAATATAAGACTCTTGTGCCTCCCCCCCCAAAAAAAATCAAACCAAACAATTGTAATCGCCAAAACATTCGAATTCGATATTTTAATGAAACTCTACTTTTAGACCTGCCTAAAAAACACATTTTTGGCGAATGTCTGTCTATCCCTTCTGTTTTCATCCCTTTGTCATCTATCCCTTTGAGTTATCTTTGTCTGTAACAAAGATAACTCAAAGACGCTTTAAGCTGAACAGCTGAAATTTGGTACATTGTCTTTACACCCAATTTGAAGATTCTATCAAATTTTGAACAAAATTGGTTCAGAGGAAATCTGTCTGTTTGGCTAAATATAAATTAACACGATAATTATAAAACGAAGATCCATTAGAACCATTGAACGAAAAGACGGATGGAATTCGGTTCACACACTTAACATCTATAGAGTAGATATCTATTGAATGATGAGCCAATGAGGTGGCTGTCTGTCTATCTGTACTTTCAGAAACGAATAAACACAATAACTAAAAATGATAATAATTGGTTCAATGCATTAAATTTGGTATTGTAAATTTGTGATTTTGTGGCTACAAGTGTAGTGCTGTGTCGAATTTTTGTTTCAAATATGGCTGGAACAGATGCGTCAAAAACAAGTTCAATTTTCAGATACTACTACATGCTAGGAATTAATTCCAAAGAAATTCACCAAAAATAACACGACAAATTCATTATAAATGCTAAATTCGCACCAAAAGTTAATATTTCGTAACTATTGTACACCATTGTCATGTAACTTTTTACCAATACTTTTATTAACTCCTTGACATACGAATTTATTTAACTTTCTAATGAGATGACAATCCTATTTTGTTCCTTTATTGTTAATTTGATTTTTTAAAAATAATATATGAAGCACTTGGGATATTAAAGCATTTCGGATTGATTTTTGCATATTATACACTGAAGTGACAAAAGTCATGGGATGACTGTTAATATCGTGTCGGTCCTCTTTTTGCCCGGCGAAGTGCAACAACTCGACGTGTCATGGAGTCCACAAGTCGTTGGAAGTCCTCTGCAGGAATATTGAGCCATGCTGTATGTATAGACGTCCATAATTGTGAAAGTGCGGATGGTGCAGGAGTTTAGGCACGAACGGACCTTTCCAGGATGTCCCATAAATGCTCGATGGGATTCATATCGGTCGATCTAGGTGGCCAGATCATGCGCTGGAATTGTCCGGAATGTTTTTCAAACCAATCGCGAACAGTTCTGGCCCGGTGACATGGCGCATTGTTATCCATAAAAATCCCATCGTTGTGTGGGTACGTGAAGTCCATGAATGGCTGCAAGTGATCTGCAAGCAGCTGAACATAACCATTTCCAGTCAATGATCGGTTCAGTTGCACCAGAGGACCGAGTCCATGCCATGTAAAAACAGCCCACACCATTATGCAGCCACCACCAGCTTGAACAGTGCCATGATGACAGTTTGGGTTCATGGCTTCGTGGGGTCCGCGCCACACTCGAACTCTACCATCAGCTCGTAATAACTGAAATCGGGACTCATTTGACCACGCCACGGTTTTCCACTGGTCTAGGGACCAGTCGATATGCTTACGAGCCCAGGAGAGTCGCTGCAGGCGATGTCGTGCTGTCAGTAAAGGCACTCGAGTCGGTCTTCTACTATCATAGCCCAAGCAAGACAAATTTCGCCGCACAGTCTTATCGGACACGTCCCTCGTACGTCCCACATTGATTCCTGCAGTTATTTGACGAAGTGTTGCGTGTCTATTAACATTGACCATTCTACACAGATGTCGGCGGTCTCGGTCGTTAAGTGCAGGTGGTCTCCCACTGCGCTGTCCATGATGGGATGGGATGCCTGAAATTTCATACTCTCGGCACACTCTTGATACTGTGGATCTCGGAATGTTGAATTCACTAACGATATCCGTAGTGGAATGACCCATGCGTCTAGCTCCAACTAACATTCCACGTTCAAAGTCTGTTAATTGTCGTCGTGCCGCCATAAATCACGAAAAACCTGTTCACATGAATAACTTGAACACAAATGAAAGTTCTGGAAAACGAACTGCGCATTTATACTTTTCGCTGCGATACTACTGCCATCTGTATATTTGCATATTGCTATCCCATGACTCTTGTCACTTCAGTGTATGGTTTAGTTGTAGACTTGAAACCTAAAATTCAGTAATTCGATGCTCCTGTCAGACACGTCATTGTATGCGAAGGGGTTAAAGAGTATGAGACCACTCTCGCTTGTTAATATCCATATAAAAATAAATTGTCTGGGGAAAATTTTAACTTTTCCTCATTTACCAAGTTTCACTCTTCAGCAATTTTAATTTCTTGTAGTTCAATCCGGTGATCTCTTGATCCAACGTACTTTTTGTGTCCCATAATATCTTAAATGAAAAGCCTTTAAACACCCCCTTTTGAGTGAGCTTTCTTTAGTGTGAGGGGTATAGACAGTGATCACATCCAATTTTAGTCCCAAATTTTTATTTACATGTAGATACGGGGCACAGCCAAACATAATTCAAAAATACTAAAGAAACAGAAAACTATCTCATTATCTTTCGCCTCTTTAGTTTCAGACTGACCACTCTTCACCCTCTTTCAACTCTTCTTCCTCCGCGTTCGGCAAGAAGGGTTGCTATCAGAGATGAACAGGGCTGCTAAAGTTGGTGGGCTTTACAAAGCCTTTGCGCGAGCTGGTAACCTGGTCAGTCTACCTCTATGTGTTCAATTATTAAAGCTGCTTTTCATTTTGATTCTAGGATGGCTACACCATTTTGACCATTGCCGTTGAGAGAGGATACGTGGAATATGCGAAGTTTTTTTCGGGAATCAATGTGGTGAAAGTGGATCATCAAACCAGCGAGGGGAAGTCGGCTTTGATGCTGGCCGCGATGAGAAGCCAGTCGGAAATCATCAAATGTCTTCTGGAGCGTGGTGCCAGTGTCCTTTTGGAAGATATGGTAAGATTCAACAGATTTATTAAAGTTTTCTTGTGAAAACCTTTATAAACCAAACTGTCTGGATTTCTTTAAAAATACTTTATCGGCAATCATCCAATATTTTCTGGAAAGTGGCGCCAGCGTCCTTTTGGAAGACATACTAAAATTCAGCAGATTTATTAATTAAAAAAAAACGTGAAAGTTTTTATAAATCAAACATTTTAGAGGCCTATTAAAATTCTCATCAGAAATCATCAAATGTCTTCTGATACGTGATTTAAGATTTAGCAGATTGATTAAAGTTCTTTTTTTAATCTTGTGAAAGCTTTTATAAGCCAAACTGTCTGGATTTCTTTAAAATTCCTCATCGAAAGTCATCAAATGTCTTCTGGAACATTATGCTAGTGTCCTTTTGGAAGATATTGTAAGATTCAACAGATTGATTAAAGTTTTTTTTTAATCTTCTGAAAGCTTTTATATACCAAAGTTTAGATTTCTTTAAAAATCCTCTCCAATGATTTAGATACTGCATGGACCGGGATGGCCTGGTTGATAGAGCGTTGGATTCGTACTCCTTAGGTTACGGGTTTGAAGTTCACCAGCCAAAAGATTCCCCGAGTGCATGGCGACTGGCGCTCGTTAAATCTGTTCGAGGTCGCAAAGTCCTTCATGTCGAGAGTAATACCACTGGAGGTGCTGGGTCAGAGGTGATCGTTCTCTGTTCCAGGTCTAAATTACGATCTGACATGTATGAATGAATTTGTATGAAAGTAGTCCTCCCCCTAAAAAGGGTTGTGACGTGTGTGTAGCTAAGTCATATTCTTGACCGTAAATGGTGCTACTTCTAAAACAAAGAGACGCATTTCTTAGGCTTAAATCATCTACTGATCGTATCAGCGGGGGTTTGTCCAAGACAAGTGCCATTAGTCACAACACAACAACAAATAATGCGTTTATTCTCGTAGATCGGGACTACAGCCCTGTGTGCCGCTTTCGTTCAAGATCAGCCGGAGATCGCCGAAATGCTTCTCGAGACTTTGAACAGGAAAGATCGAGACATTTATGTGAAGGTGAGGAATATAGTGAAATTCATTTTTTTTATTGTATTCCATCCATTTATTCAAACAGTCCTCGAAATTAAAAATTCATTATCATACAAGGAGGATTAGAAATAATAACTAAAATGATTCTGATTTTTCATTTCACTACACGCTTGTCAATCGTCATTTTAAGTCTTAATTTTCATTAAACTTAGCAATTTTTAACACATTTAAAATATTGGAAAATACAAAATGTTTTACGGATAAAAATCACATTTAAGTTTATAGTGCTTTTTCTTAAATGTTTAGAAAAAGTTTATTTGTCTTTAAATTTAAAGATCAAAACAGAGTTTAGTAAAAAATAAAATGTATTTAAAGCTAAAGTAAAATCATAATGATTTTTTTACATATTTTATGTTATTAATTTTTAAATTCGTCTTCAAGGCATGATTTAAAATTCATTTTTAAGACCACCTTTAAAGTTCAGTCAGTAGAGGGGAAATAGCCCTTCTTTTTCTAATCAGCATTAGTAGCCTCTCAGAATTTTTTTCACAATTTCTCATATGAGAAAGTAATCCCTTCCCTTTATAAAATCATAGACCTTGAGCAAGATTCCATGATGGTTCAATTATTATCCAAGTACCAAACATGAACGTTTTTTATTTTGCAATATATCTTTAAAAAAGTAATATAAAAAAGTTTTAAAGTCAATTTCTACTAAAGTCAACTAAGAATTTTTTTTTACTTACTCTATTAAATAATTACAATAAATATAAATAATTTATCAAAAAAAAATATGTTTGGCCAAAATAAATTCAAGTCCTTAACTGCTGAAAATAAATCAAAACACACTGCACCTGCGTGAATTCTCAACGCTAATTGGGCAACGTAATTGTGTGAATTTTCTAAGCTAGTTAAGAAATGCAATACAAATCAGAAATATTTAATTTCCTTTATTCTGTTTTATTTTAATTTAAAATTACATTAAAATGAGACCGAAAAATCGATTAACTCACAAAGTTTAATTTTCAATGCATCAAGCTCTAAGAAAACAAACAGAATTGTTTGAAATATTCCGTCAAAAACATGTTAGCCTAACCTCATCAGCGTGGGAATAAAACAAACTGAAGTCTTAGTCATTTGGCAGTAGAGAAGTGAAGCTTTTTGGCGAGATAGTTTTTAATAAATGAAAATTAACCGATCAATTAACCGGTATAAGTAGTAGCCTATGTTCTTTTCTAGACTGAAATCTATCTCTGTGCTAAGTTTCATCCAATTTCCTTCAGCCTTTCTGGCATGATTGACTCACTCAGATACATCCATCCGAACTTTTACATTTGTATTCGTAGTATAGATTAAGATATTAAATATAATTAATTGCATTCAAATGGCTACCATTCTTCAGTTATTAAAAAATATACGAAATTTCAGAAAGCAAATAAGTTGACTACTATAGAGGATATCACACTAAAAGTAGAGAATGCACACTAGGGATTCATTGAAGCAAATATGTTCGAGTAATTTTTAACAATTACATTTAAAAGGACGAGGAATATTTTAAAATGCATTCAAACTCTTCATTCGTTTCATGTAAATAAAAAAGAAGTTTGACAATTTGACTGAAAATACTATCTTAATTTAGATTATCGACAGGACTATAAATATATATGCAGGAAAATTTTAATTTAGACTATCTACAGAACTGTATTTTCAATAGTAGGTTTTGATATTTTGATAAAGAAATTTCTTATTGCTCATTATTTGAAGGATTCAGTTGGGTTTCTATAATATTAGATATTTTGATTTCATTGAAATATCAAAAATCTATTGAAAATGTGCTAATAAAACTTTGAAATAAATTCAATCCATTATTAGAAAACTATTATCTAAACATAGTAAAAGATGAAGTCACCTGAAAAAGTCTGTATGTTGGAACCACAAAATCTGGAGAAGTAATTAACAGATATTGGAGATATTTATACCATTTTGTAGAGTATTCATTGGGGAAGATTTTAGTAACATTCAAATTATATCAAAATAAAACGGGGAGTTTTATAATTGCGATTTTAATTTATCCGCGCATGCGCGAAACCGTAGACTACGCTTGTGCAAATATCAAGAGCTGTGGTATGCATACTTGATGCATTTCTTTGTTTATGTCTGACCTAAAACATCGATTCAAATCGCATTATGCCGAAAGGAAGGAAATCCAACTTCAAAATGATCGCCCGTTTTGCCTATGGACATACCACATTTTTACCTTTGTAACAGTCTAAATATTTCTGAATGCATTCTGTAAAAAATTGTTTTGTAGATATTTTTGATCATTTCTAAACATATTTTTATGTTTGTTTGGTGTTGCGTAACAGGCCCATGTCATATCGGGTGGAGGCTAGACTTGAGTTTAAAGCTAATTTTTCTTCTTGGATCCTATGACATGGTCTAATAGAATAGCAATCTAATAGAATAGTGAATAATAAAATAAACTATTTCAGATTTTTTTTTTCTTTTTCCAGAAACGCATCGAATTACTATACAGACCAAGAGCTTGTTCCAGCTTTGAAACCACCTATTTTTACAAGACCGTTCTCTTCAGGGTTATTTTGTCTATAAAAAGACGACTGGAAAATGGCGTGGAGTTCCTCATAAAATACAAAATCTTTTTCGCCTTACTGAAGTGCATCGAAATGAACAAAATCGATTCTGAACTGGTATGGCAAGCCTTTCATCTAGCCGCTTGTCTCATGTATGACAGCATCCCCAACAACACACACGTTTTGAAAAACATGGCAGAGCTTTATGCCGAAGCCAAAGGGCTGGATTTCTCCCTCCAAACTTTTAGCTGCTTCAAGAACAACTCTGAAGTGAAAAATGCTGCTTTCCTACCAGTCCAGGCTTGTTGCATCGAAAGCTGCCAAGGGAGACTTTGGCTGAAAGAAAACTTTTGCAGGATTCGAAAATATGTGAAAGAATTCAAGAATAATTTATCAGCTCTTAAAATATGGCACCAAGAGGAATTCGGGAAGGCTAAAGTGGTTTATGACCATTTTGAAACGATAATCAAGAGTATAAGCACTGAAAAAGAAGACCAAACTTTACCAGCGACATACAATGATTCTCTGGACAGTTTTGATAGCTCTTTAGAGAGTAGATCTGCTGCTGACGCTTTTGAGAGTGCGCCGATCACCACGGAGATCAAGCCTCCGAAGGTGACCAGTTCCGCACCTTTATCCTCAGTCAGTGCCCAAGTGAAGAAGAGAGCCGAGATTTCTCGGAAAGTGAAGAATATAAAATTCCACACAAAATTCGAGAAAAAGAGCAAAACAAGCACTGCCTCGCAAAAGCTCAATGTGAACTTCCCAATCGAAGTTTTCCAAAACTCTTCCAAAAGGTTGAATCTCCCAGCGTTCAATTCACAAACTGGTTACGCGGATGCTCTAAAAAGAAATCTGAATAATAAAGCTGAGAGTGAGCAGTTAGAGGAAAAAGTCAGTGGAAGTTTGCTTGTAAAGGTACTGCTATATATTTTTATGCATTTATTTGAATTTTTTTGTATATTCTGTTGGATATTGGTGTTATAAGAAACATATATTTAAAGTAAATACCGTTAAAAAACCCATTTTATCATGTCAGAACATGATGTTGTTTTTGAGATGAAGTTTTTGGCATCAACACAAATTTCTTGGACAATGAATTGAATTTTTAAATTTCAACTTTCTCAAAAATAGGCATAGAAGTTCAAAAATATTAGTAAATGGCTGCAATTTCGAAATAAAGATCTCTTTAATTTCCACTTTTTGTTGAGATAATTTTTCAGCTTTTTTAACTTTATAAAAGCTTTCTTCAAAATTGAATAAAAATCTTTTTAAAAAATAGTTTAAATTGTTTGATTAATCCATACGTTTGCAAAATCTGCCCCTTTTTGAGGAGATGTTTTCTTCAAATATTAATAAAAATATTTTTTAAAGTAGATTAAATTGTTTAATTTAGTAAAACATTTTCAATGATTGGCCCTCCAAGAAATTATGTTCTTACATCATGCATTGAAATATGAATAGCAAATTTAAATTTGTACTTTTTTTTCGATTAATTAAATTTTTTTCAAGCCAATTTTATTTTTACATGGCTGGTTGATTGGTTGAATGTAAGTTTAAATGGAGCATGAGCAAACCAGGGCTAAAGTGGTTAGACGTATGGTTAAAATATTGGAAATTTTTGTAAAAAATTAAGCTAAAAATTATTGTACCATATAAAAAATAACCATTGAAGATCTTAGTTATATTCGATAAAAAGGAAAAAAAATGTTAAGAATCATGAAAGATAATTTGTAAAACTAGATATGTTCGTAAAAGCCTATGACTCACAGATAGTACATAGAAGAACAACCATGCCCTAATGGGACTCGAACACGAGACGCCCAGGAAGACGCGCTACTTCTGTGCCAAGACATTGGTAGGAAAGTATAGTTGTAACTTTAGTTAGTGATAAATCTCTAAATGTGGCAGTCTTCTTCATTATTTTCTAATAACCCTGAAAGCGAAAAATTGATGCCTCGAAATAAATAATTCTCCAATTTGTATCCTATGTATTTTGAAACTTCAGAAACCTCAAACCAAAATAACATCATGTTCTCACGTGATAATAATACTTTGTAGATTCATTAGTAAGTCTAAGTAGATTAACAAGAGAAGCATTGAAATACACGCAACTGCAAAAGCGTTCATGAAGCATTCATATAGCGATTTGTTTAGATCTGACTATTGCCATATAACGATATGTAAAAAGAATAACTTCTTTGCCTAGCGAATAAAAAAGTCTTTCATTTCATATGAAAGAACTTTGTTGTACTGATAACAAACAACTTTAGGGAAATGTATTTTGTTAGAGGCATAATTGAAATGCCCTTAAAAAGTTAAGAGGATACATCTCAAAGTAATCAGTTTTAAAAAGATATTTATTTTAAATGAGGGTTATATTGCCATAATGATTTCCACACTTTTTAAATGTTCTTCTTTTCAGATAAATACAGAGAAAGATTCTTCAATGAAACAAAACATTCCAGGCACTGTCAAGCAGACGAATAAAACTGATAATATGAATCAGAGGACACATTTAAATGCCGAAAGCGATATCAACGAGAATATGGTTAGTGAATCAAAATCGTATGCTTCTGTGGTCAGTCAAAACAGTGAGACTAAATCTATGAATACACTGAAGAATGTGAAAAGTGATCCTATCACAGGAGAAGAAAAAAGTGGCACGCTAAGTGAAATCAGTAACATCTGGAACAAAGTAAAAGAACCGTACAAACTGTTTTCTTTCATCACCAAGTTATATCCCTCATCAAATACATCAGAAGACCAGAAATTTTCATCGAATGCTATTTACGAAGACGAAAAACAATTCCCGGTATTATCAAACTCTCCTCTGGACCAAGAAGAAGTAGGCAACGAAAAAACTTATTCTTCTGATAAAGAGGTTGATTTCAAAGATAATGATATTACAAGAGACATTAACACGGAAAAGAAAGAGTATCCAGAATATAATACAGACCTCAAATCATTGGTTGATACAAAAAATTATTCTTTGGATTTACACTCCAAAGAGAAATACGTAGAGGTAGAAGCTGAGAATCTATTTTGTTTATTTGAGAGCCTTAATCTTACAGAAAAAAATTCTGAAAATGTGGCTGTAAATTATTCCGGAGGCGACATGGATTTTGAAAGATTTGACGACGAAGATCAGTTTGGGAATCATACTCCGAAATTGATCAAGGATGAAAGTACTATTATACGTAATCATGAAAATGGAGACTCACTGCAATTCGTAATCCCACAAGTGGTATCAAAACGGTTTAATAAAAATGGGCGCATTGACGAAAGGTATAGAAAAGCCTCACACAGAACGTACTGCGAAGTGGCTAGAACGAACATCAACAACAGAGTTGAAACCACCAAAAATCTCCCAAAAGATGGAGGAAACGAAAACCAACAGAAATGTGTGGAGGCAGAGCAAAACGACACGAATTTGATCAGCAGCCACGATAGTTTGGAATTCATGAACTTTTGCAAACTAATGGACGTGGAGGTAAATTCTGAAAAGCCCTATTCTGATATTGAGGACAACGGTGAAAAATTGGAGAATGGAGAAACCGATTCAAATATTAGTTTTGAAGACACGAGTGATTTTGAGTCCGAAGATATTTCCCAAATACAAATGAACGACCCAGATCTGCCTACTTCCAAGAATTCTGAACCTGAACTTGCTGATTCTCAAAAGAATACAAACCAGCTAAGGATCGATAACCAAGAAAATGAAACATCTGCTCCAAATTTTAATAAGTTTTCAACTGCATTGGTTGATTTGGATGAAAGTAACACCATAGGTAAAAAAGAGATGAAAAATTCTGATTCTTCTTTCAATGAAAATTGCGGGATCGATAATTTCATAAACAATTACACACCAACATATTTCGAATCAATTAAACAATCAATCGTAACCGTTGAAGATCTTAACATATCTCTAGTATCATCCCAGATGAAATTATCGAGATTACAAAAGTATTTGACTCTTTATAAGCGCATGTTTCTTCATAATCTCTATAATAGAAATGTACAAAACAGACCAGAATCATTAAAAGTAGATTCTAAGAACTTTGGTATCAACTCCGAGCCGCTAAAACCGCTTAAAAAGAAAATCAACGTATTTACAGACAATCGCCAATATCCAAACATTGTCATCAAAATAGGGAAGAAAAGTGCCGTCGGGGTTGGAGTTCATAATTCTGAAGAATCTAACTACATTAAATACTGTAATAAACTATCAAAATTGGCGACTGTAAAAATTCACAAATATTGCAGAGACTTTTCGCAGCTAAAGACAAAAAGGCTCACACCGCTGAACGATACTGAAGTCAAAAGAAAGACAGCCAGAGAAGAAACCTTGCTAAAAAGAAGAGCCTCTTTTATGTCAGGAAATTATGTCGACAGAGATGCTAGTAAGAACCGTTATGATCTTGAATCTGGTTTCACGCCAAATTTCATAAATTGCGAAAGCAGCAGTAAGTGGTACCACGCGTTGAAAGATCTCCAATCTTGCGTACCACTCGGTCAATTTCTTGCCGATTCTTTCCCACCAGAAGAAACGAACTCGTCGAACGGTTCGACTGTGCGTCGTCTTGATTCAGTGGTTGGGAAAATTGTGTTTGGAACTAAACTGGAGTGTACGTTGAGAGAAGGGTAAGAATTTCAGTTCATTAAAAAAGATTCTGTATTAGTTCAAAATTCTGTAAAAAGATACTTTATAGAAATATCATTAAAATTAGTGACAAAGTGGTAAATGCATCTGTGAAAAACTATCAGTTAATCATATTAAAAGTACTTAATCTTTTTAAATTTAATTATACATCTAATAAATTAACTATGCATCTTACGATCAACTAAGGTTTCTGTTTATGTTTAAAAGGCAGTTTTAAACATAAATCAAAAATCCCAATTTTATCATGCCAGAACATGATGCAGTTTTTGGATGAGGTTTTAGACGTCAACAAAAATCCGTAGGTGAAAAATAAACATTTTATTACTTGAACGAGTCTCTAAAAAATCAGCTTTTAAAAGAGCGTTGCCATCTCATTTACAAAAGCTCCGATTTTTTAAAAAATAAGTTAATGACTACAGCAAATAAAACCTGAAAAATGTCATTTCGGGCTCGTGATTATATGAAATGAAATAAATAGGAAATGTGACATTTTTTAAAACAATAAATGCGAGGCAAAGTGTTTTTTTAATGATCGTTTGCAGTTCTAAAGGGACTCATTCAATTAAGCAATTAAAATGATTTAAAAATATAATTTAACTCGCACGAGCACGTGGTGCTTGGCCTTTCAAGAAATGATGTTGTGACCTGATACATTGAAATACGCATAGCAGATTTCATTTTAATCTTTTTATTTTATTTTAAAACACATTTCCATATCTATGTTTCTTTTAATTCCGTGATAAATAAAAACCGATATATAAGGGTTGGTGAAAAATATGGAAACACTTTAAAAACATATTTCCTTGCCTAATAAAGTGTGGAAAACCATTGACATTCAAAATAGCTCGCAGTCTTCTCGGAATTGTAGAAGTGCAGTTTCTGTGTTGTTGTCAAAGGAATCTTGTACCACACTTCCTGCAAAAATGGTGGTGAGTTTTGATAATGATGATGCTGGTGGAATGTGGCCCCACACTTTTCTCTCAATGGAGACGATAACGATTCGATAATATTGTGGTCAGGTGACTGTTGGGGTCAGGGGAAGGGCGATAAATCACCCTCGTTTTCAGAATATCAGCCCTGAGCAATGTCAGCAGTGTGAACAACCGCAATATCGTCTCAGAACACCTTTCGGGAACAGTGTACCAGAGAATGAGCTTGACTAGCCTGTGGCGATTGAAGGTCGTGGTAAGAAACCACCACGCTAGAGCCAGTAGCTGAGTAACATAACCACAATACTAAAAGTATACTTCAGTGTCGTAGATGTTATTTGGCTTATGAGGGTAGCGCTGCAGAACTCCCCCACCAATGAGGCGGTGGAGAGAAGAACGATTTTTTAAAGCGCCAAGAATTTTGGCGAGCGCATGAGTGCGTTGATGCTTCAAGTGAGTTGGACGGCTTTGTTTTGCTTGCTGCGTCAAGTGATTGGCTGCTTTCTTTGTTGGCAGATGGCGCCACAACAGATCCGAAGGTTAGTCACCCCCCTGTAAAAAGGGAGTGTGTAAGCGAATGTGATGAGTATGTAGCTAAAGTCATACTCTTCTCCCTAGTTGGTGATACTTTAAACAGGAAACTACTTTAAACTTATTTTGGCTTAAATCCGCTGATGCACCAGCGGGCTTGTCCATAGCAAGTGCCATAAGTTGCAACAACAACATGGTTTTGAATTGCAGTTTGAACAGATATACTCTGCTAATGGAGCTCCCTTCTGTGTGTTTTAACAGTGAATAGGATTTGTGAGCATAACATTTTATTCAGCAGTAACTTTGGCAGCTGTGGTCTGTCTCTTTTTCGTCCCTCTTGTTCTTGATGATCATCTGCTACGATCATTCAACACGTATTTTGGTCCTATTTATGATTTAGAGGAGGATGTTTTTTCGGATTTTAAATAAAAGGAAAAAAAATCGGTTCACAACCTCTTTAAACATTAAACACCTCAGCAAGTTTGCTTAAGGAAGCACCCACCATACACGTTCGAACAATTTGCAAACAGTCGGAGTCTGTTAGCTGTGATAAAACGCAATGGCAACTTCACAGGACATTGCACCAAAAATGAATGGCCAGCTCATTGTATTCACGTCTTTGTACAGGTGGAGTCAACAGGCGAAAACATCTGCGTTACGTACACATTTTCTTAAAATAAACATCTCTTTAATTCGCATGCATCTCACGAGATACTTCTATATTTTTTTTTCAACCCCTGTATATGATTTTTTATAAACCACTGTTGCTGAAAATGAAGCAGGGAATACTAATCGAATTTTTTCCAACATATAATCAACTACACATTTCTCTGAATTAGAATTTATTTTATATTATGTCTATCAACAAACCACGAGTTTTATACTACGTTTTGAGTAGTTTTTATGCCGAAAGGATGGGCTATTGCACCTGCATTTGATCATCGTTTAGGTTTACAAAGTATTTTTAGTACTAGACAAATGAAAACTTTGAATAAATTTTTTGAAAAACTTGGATCTTCTAAGACTTTTATTGAGTACAAGATATCTTAAACACTTAGTAGTATTTTATCTTGAAATTTTTGCATGTATGTTATTTTAAATGTTACAAAGATAATGAACTAGGGATATAACTTTGAACTGAATTGTTTTTGTTTGAGAGTTACCAAATGCTACAACAAATTTTCAGTACAGAAATACTCGATGAGTTATAAATTTTTTGGTTACTTAAGTATTTTGGCTGTCGGTATGTCAACGGTCACCAACTACACTGTCGATGGGTCAACGGTCGCCAAGCACCTCGAGCCAATTTACTTAGGTGGCCAGAACTCTTTGATCTTTCTTTCATCTGTATCTTTCGTAGATCTTTCTTTCATTTTTACCTTTGATCTTTATTTCATCTGCAACTTTCCCCCTGCACCTTTTTCGTTGGCAGGCAAATCACAAATTTTAATAATTTTAGAGAGTCAAAAAATAAGAATGGGAAATGCGCTTAGTGATCTTCTGCGAAACCAACAAAATGTCAGACGACAGTCAAGGTTTGCAGGAAAAAAGACTAAATTTATAAAATAATGACGGTTTTTCGCCATTATTGGTAGTTTAGTAACTCATTGGCGACTCCTTCAAATTTGGCGATAAAGATCGACGGCTTAATACGTAAGTACCAGTTTTTGAAAATTCACATATTTCTTAGATACTGGTTGACCCTTTCACTATAGCTATAGTTGTATCAAGTTTAAAAATAAGTGAAATATGTGCAATAGAATTTTTTGTAGAGTTCTTTACTTTTTTGTTACAACTTTCACTGTTTTTTTAAAAATCAAATTGATACATTTTGCAGAAACATAATTGGCGCAGATATTTTTGATCAATAATTTTTTATTATTCGCACTCACACTGATCCATAAAATGAACTAAAATAGGTAAATAGAGGGATTTTTCAAAAAAAAATGTCACTGTTGATAGACGGATACCTTAAGAGAATTGAGGCAATTGCTTAGTCGGAAATCAACCATTGCAATTATTAGGCATGAAAGAAAAACTGATACTTAAGTATTAAGGCGTCGATCATTTTCGCCAAATCAAAAAATGGTCGCCAATAGATCGTCTACTCAACAAAATTGGTTTGGCACGTATTCAAAAGCATTAAAGAATCTTGGCTACCAAAATGAAATTTGGCGTGATTGGCGCGTTGTTGGTGGATCGACGGTCTAATACGTAAGTACCAAAAAACTTTCTATACAGTTGGCAATTTTGTTTACGAATTGTTATATCAATTTGTAGGCTTTGGAGTTTCTTTATATTACTTTGTTAATATTATGGATAATATGATGTTGTTTTTCTTAGGGTTTTTTGAATAATTGAAGCTCGAAATCGCGTAGGCAATGAGCATAAATGGCAATATTCATGAACATTTTTAATCGCACATACTTTTTTACCTGCTTTTACCAGTAGTGGATGTGATGAATGCTATATAAGCCAGATAATATCCTTTGAGCTGAAGGGTCCCTTTTGCTTGATCAGTATGTTACTCGGCTACTAACCATAAGATTGGGAGTTCGGGCTTAGCGCTGTCCTCTACACACATCCGACATGGATTATTATTATGTATGCTTCTTTGAAAGCAGATGCATTTTTATAAAAAATGACCTGGTTTTATCATTATTGCTATTTTAAACAGCTTTAAACTACTTAATGGCTTTAATTAACTAACACAAATAATCATTTAAAAATAATAATATTTTCACAAGATAACTAGAAATTTGCGATCGTTGATATCAATTTTTTTATTATTTCCATTTTGATCTTTTTCTCATTATCCAAGAACGGTGGCTTTAGGACTCAACTTTAGTTCTCGCCAATACTGGCCATTCAGAGTTATCTGCGATCTTCAAGCGGGTCGAGTAACTATAATCGCTTTTCATTAGCCATCTCTACGATTTTTCATTTCATAATTCAAATTATTTCTTATAATTAGCAAATTCTTGAAATAGAAACGATGTAGGTATAAAATATCTGAATTTTAATTATGTGTTTTTTGAATTTCAGCGCTTTTGGAACATACACAGGTCTGATTGTCAACACTGGAACTCCAGTTCGCATCCGGCAGTTTGGAATCAGCTCCTTCATTACCGACAGAGCGGCTTTGTCACTATCTAAAACTAGACTTCTGAAGCACGAAAAGCTGGCTGCCTTCCACGTGAGAAAATTTATGATAATTATTTGGAAATTATGCCACAAAAATAAGAAGTTTATGTCAATGAAATACTTAAGAAAATCACGTGCAAATGAGGTTTATAATTTGTCAATACAAAAAAGTTGTAAAGTTTTTGAAATTGAAATTGGAAATCTTTAAAAATAATCAGGAACCAGATTCTTAAGTATTTATTCAAAGTTGAAAATTTAGAAAAAAATCAGTTGTAAATGCTTTATTCGCTAATTTTAATTAATAGTTTTTATCCTCTGATGCTTTCAGCATATCATAGTTTCTCGCATGATATAGTTGCTGTATACGCACATTTCTCACATGATATAGTTGTATCATAGTTTAGAGGATCAAAATTTGACCGATTTTTGCACTATACTTGTTAAAAACTGTTCACCGAATTTTATCTATTTAGCTCTCTTCATTTTGTGACTATCATTTTAACTTATATTCGTAGAGCCGGACAAATGGACTTCCTCTGAACAGATTTTACATAAAATCTGACAGAAATCTGCAAATTTAATATACAGATTGTATAACCAAGTTCAATTGCCTAGTTCAAAGTTTGTTTTAAGTTCTAAGTTTTCTTTGTCACAGACAAACGTACTTTTTTTTAAATTTTTTTCTTCAATTTATGAAGGTCTAAAACATGGATATTCGATTTTTTAATTACAATACTTTTTCTATGCTACGTTTAAGAGCAAGTAAAAAATCATATAAACATGTTACTATCATGAGCCAGCGTCCTGGAACAGAGGTAGCTAGTCTTCCCCTTGATCTGGGAGTCCCGGTTCAGGCAAAGTTGTTCTTCATCTATTTTATCTGTAAGGCGTGTGAATGTGCCCTCCTCCTGTAAGAAGGGACTGTGCAAGCGAATGTGATGAGTGGGTAGCTGAAGTTGTACTCTTGGCTCTAGTTGGCGCTACTACAAAACAAAAGACGCTGATTGGCTTAGATCACTGGGTACCTCAGCGAGCTTATCCATGACAAGTGCCAGAAGAAACAACATTTCAAAAGTTTAAGGATACTAATTGGATAGATCTAGCCAAATTTTGCCGGCGTCCCGTCACAGAGGTAGCGCTTCTTTTCCATAGAGCTGGACGTAACTTGGTCGAGTACTTGTTTGTGCAAGGTTTTTCTTCTTTGCTCTATCTGTGAGGTGTGTGAATGCCCCCCCCCCCCAGTAAAAAGGAGTTGTGGAAGCGAATGTGACGCACGAATTAGCTGAGTCGTACTCTTGGTCCTATTGGCGCTACTGAAAAAGAAGAGACGCTCATTTGGCTTAAAATTGCTGTTGACAGCGCGCTTCTCCATGACAAGTGCCATGATAATGAATTATCATGATTTAATTAAAAAAATTAAATAGTATTCAAGAATTTTTAAATCAAATTAAAATTTGTGGTTTCTTTGCTGATACAACTAGAGGAAAAATCTTTTACACCTTCAAATTTATTGAACACATATTTTTTTGTAAATTTTACAATAATATCTATAATAAACAACTTTTTAGGCAGCTGTTCTCAGTATCACTGTAGTAATTATTGCTGAACTCCACATGTCTAACGCAGTGTTTTGTAAATAATTACTAAAAATAAATCTAAGCTCAATAATATATCCATTCATTTATACTTAAATTTCAAATAGGACGCCATCATAAACCCGAAGGACCTTAAAATGTACCTGATTTCCGAACTGTGCGAGTACTCACTGCCACAGTACTTCAAAATGGCGAAGATCTGCCATTCTCAATCGAGGGTCCCTGCCTACTTCTTCCGGAAACTGTTCGTCATCGATCTCGTGGATGGCGTCAGATATTTGCATAGGATGGGAATCGTGCACGGGCATCTCAAAGTAGGTTGGCCGCTTCTCATCTCTAATAAGAATTATCTTTTAAATGATATAATAAGAAATTCATGGTATAAATTTAAAAAAAATTGTTCAAACCTTAACTGTCGTCCGCCATTTTGTTGCTGTCGTTGATGTCGACGGTTTATCGCCAAATTTGAATCCGCCCCCAATGAGTTACTAAAACGTTGGCGACTGTTGGCGGTTTAATAAGGAAATACCAAAAACTCACCCAGCCCAACTTGTGAATTAATTTTAATAATTTAAATTTTCAGTTTCCTAAAAGATTAAAAGGAAATCTGCTGTGCATATTTCAATGTATCGGGTCAGAACATCATTTCTTGAACGGCCAAGCACCACGTGCTCGTGCGAGTTGAATTATATTTTTATTCATTTTGATGGTTTCCTTGAATTATTTATTTTAGCACTACAAACGATCCAAAAAAAAACTTTGTCTTGCATTGATTGTTTTAAAAAATATCACATTTCCTGTTTATTTCATTTCATATAATCAAGTGCTCAAAATGACATTTTTCCAGGTTGCATTGGCTGTAGTCATTTACTTATTTTTTTTAATCAGAGTGTTTGTAAATGCAATGGCAACGTGTTATTAAAAGTTGATTTTTTTGAGGCCCTCGTGCAGATAATAAAATTTCAATTTTTCGCCAACAGATTTTTGTAGACGCCACAAACCTCATTACCAAAATAACATCATGTTCTGACATGATAAAAAGTTTTTATTAATAAACCCAGAGAGCGCGCACACACAAAAGATATTGAAGTTTCGGTCAGTTAACAGTTACAAAGCAGTTTCGCTGATGCGATTTATTACTTATTCCGTAGTTCCATAGGAGAGAAGAGATATAATAAGACATCGTATTCGCGCAACACGGAATGGTGATAAAGAAAAGAGAGTCAAAAAAAGTCTCAACAGAATGTGGTCAATGATTCACCGCTTGAAGAGAAACTTGAAGATTGACCTTGTTTGCAGTTATTTTACCCAGAACATTTTTAAAGGAGTTATCTTGTTTATCTAACTGGAGAAAAGTCCACAATTTGTCTCTCTAGTATCCATACTTTTTGCACGAGAGAAGTATGTGTTCAATATCATTTATGCTGTTACATTCGTGACAAAGAGGATCATTATGAAGGTTAAAACGACTCAACAGTCCTGGTGTTATAATTGTTTTGCTGATTAGTCTGGCCAAGACAACATCTTCCCTCCGATTTTTGGACCAGGCAGACAATTCAATGCTAGGGATGTCACCTGGGGAAATAAAATATTTACTATTTAAATAATTATTGATTGTGATCTGATCTGTCTCTTTCTTGAGGCTTGAAATAATGGCATCAGAGAGAGAAATCTCTGGTTAGTTTCAAATTGGTTTAAATTGGGTAATGACTTAAATTATTTAAGACAAGTAATCACTTAAAAAAATAATGTTCTCACATGATAACTTGAAATTTGTAACCGTAGATTTCATTTTTATATATTGTGCTGGTTTGGAACCAGTTTTTGAGTTTTGGCTGTTTTGAATTAAAATAATTATCTTTTTGTGAATCGAGATATGTACCCAATTTTAGGTGATGCATTTTCATGTTTTAAATAACTAAAAATGATTTTTTTTTACATAGCCCTCTAATATCATGGTGACGAGCGACTACAAGCTGAAATTAGCCGATTATTACTTGCTGGACATTGCTTCATTGAGCTGGGGTGTTCGAATTCTGGACCCAAAAATACGACGTAAGTATTAAATGAAAAGGCAAATTGATGCATTTTTATGTTCAATACTGCTTCCGTCAGTTTTCGTGAATTCAAAAAGTATTTATTAGATCAAAGGATAGGAATTGTTAAATTTCTATAACCAGAATAGAAAAGGCAAAAAATGTGTATGAAAATTTGGAAAAAAGCATTGCAATTTTTCTTTATTATATATAATTTTTTACATGTTGTTGTTGTCTTGTTCCGCTTTACATCGGAAGGAAAGATGCAATAGCTTCTGAGGGTATGGCCCCTAAGCATCCGAAGGCAGAAGTCTGACTTCTAGCTCACACTCGTCACAATCCCTTTTTACTTCATTCATGCATTTCGTTCATTCAACCACAAATCGCAATTTGATATGGAACAGAGAATGATCACCTCTGACCCAGTATCTCCAGTGGTATTACTCTCGACATGTAAGACTGTGATCACTACAGGTTTAACAACCACCAGCCACCACACACTCGGAGAGTCTTCAGCCGGCGTTGTTTGAACCCGCAACCTACAGAATACAAGTCCAACGCTCTTCCAACTAGGATATCCCAACCCATTTATATTTTGCTTCAAAGGATTTTGATAAACCTTAAAATGGAATTTGAAATAATTGAAAGCGTTTCTAAGAGTGTTATGATTGTTTATTGTGGCTTGAAATTTACATTTTCACCCAATTAGTCCTCCTCTGGCATGATTCCTGTTCCTTGTTATAGTAACCAAACAGTGGTGGTGGTCTCCCCAAAACTTTCTAATAAGCTTGTCATGTTAGAAAACGCCTTGCTCTGTCTTACAATAGTTAATAGATATTAACTTTCGGTGTAAATTTAGCATTTATGCCGAATCAATCATTTAATTCTTGGCTAATTATTTAGCGATTAATATTTTCCACGCAGTTGATAGTATCCAAAAATCGGTTTTGTGATTTAGAGACGTTAATTGAAAACTGCATTCGTCATCAGAAAATTACATACCATATTTGATATATTTAAGTCATTACTTTTTAAAAATTTTCTTGTAAACATACTCCTGAAAATACTGAGCAACAGACAACAAACACTTTTGTCGGTTTTAGTTCAAAATTTAATTGATGTCTACACTATAAATGGTAAACCTACATCCCTAATCTTATCTATCTAACTCTCTTCGTTTTATTTTTACCATGTTAAGTTATATTCTAACAACCTCTCAGAGTTCACTCAAAACTTGATAGAAATATACAACTTTGGTGTAAAAGCCATATATTGAATTTCAACCGTCTAGTTCAAAGCAGTTTTGAGTTACCTCTTTCAATTACAGACAGACAGACAAACATTGCTCAAAAGTGTATTTAGAACTCAGGGAGGTCTAAAAAATGATTGTTTATCAAAGTCTTGAGCTCGAATTTCTTTGATAATTATTATATCTTCTCTATGCTAAAAAGTAAGAAAAAAAAACAGATGTAGTGTGAGCATCAAAATGTTGTGGAGAAAGTCAACGAAGTTTTCATTTCCGAAGCGTAATAATAATATATCTGTATCTGCAATGGTTGTTAAAATACCATATTATTGTAAAGCTGTTATATCTTTCTCATCTTGTAATTTTAGAGCTTTTGAAATGTTTAACTGTTATCAGTCTTTTGCTGATAAATAAGTGCAAACATATGACAGGCTATAAGCAGAACACACCACAAAAATTTTGAATACAGCATCAACTGTGTTTTATTTATTTACTTAAAAATAAATAATTAATATAAAAAATTTAAATTCAATTCCTACTTAGGTCAACAAAGAAAAATTTTATTTTAGTTACTTTTTATTAAATAATTACAATTAATATAAAAATTATTCAAAAAATGATTGATTTTCGCAGGAATTGAACTCGCATTCTTCAACTTCACGTGAAAAATACTGGAAACCTCGCATTTTACCGATTGAGCTATTGACCGATGATTTCAACTTCCATTACAAACTGCTAAAAATCTATTTAAAGTATTAAAAATCAATTTAATTTATTTAATGAATTAATGTTTGAAGAAAGCTGAATTAACATCAAGTGCCATCCACTACAATTTTAAAAAAAATGTATTTGAACTCGAGTGGATGAATAAAAAGTACTTTATTAAGGATTGAAAATTTGAACAAGGTATATAAATATATATAGGAAAAGTGTAAACAAATAGTGGGAAATGAAAAATTAAAATTCAATCTAAAAGCTGGAGTGTACATTGACTTTATAGTGATTTTTCCATTTCCAGCCGTTGGATCAGCGATTTCTAAATTCTGCTGGAGACCGACGGAACTCATCTCGGCTGAAAACGAAATCGATGCCAGGGCTTGCGTCACTGCGGCTTCGGACATTCAGGTGATTGACTGCCGTCTCTTCA
Organism: Argiope argentata; assembly: GCA_026289955.1. NCBI lineage: Eukaryota > Metazoa > Arthropoda > Arachnida > Araneae > Araneidae > Argiope > Argiope argentata. The sequence continues at coordinate 1,655,098 of JAOUZG010008838.1, read as the reverse complement.
GATTTTTTTTCTTGTTATTTTAGTGTTTCTTATGAAATATAGGGCCTTTGAACCTTTTTTTTAAAAAAAATTTAGCTCATAAAAGGATAGATTGTTATAATATTTTACCAGGCATATTAACCCCTTAACCGGTTTGCCCGTACGCCGTACGTGCATCAATTTATCGAATTTTGATAGCTGTAAACAAAAAATCAATCATTCATAACAATTATAATTCAATAGTAAAATGATTTCGAATACATAGATAAGCCAAGTATTCCATGGATTTCCATTTGAATCAAAATAAGAAAATATTTCCAAAATAGAACATATCATCTTATTAGATAGTATGGAAAATATTCCAGTTAAGGGGTTAAGGTCTCGATATTTTCATGAATATGAAGAAAATATGCAAAAAATTGTAAGGAATATCAGAAATCATAAAGTAATATCAATGAAACTATCAGAAACACAATATCAGAAAGTAAAACAACTGTATCCAATCACATTGTTAAAATATTTCAGACAGGGAATTAAAAAACAGTTTTGATATCAACATGATGGAAAAATTTCAGCATTTTTTATAAGCGTTTTATCACATTTTAATTAAAATTATTATTTATATTATATTTAATTTAAATTATTTTAAAGAAAATAAAATATTTTCTAATTTATGGCTTAATAATTTAATATCCCTTCAAATGCCCAATTTTTGCAATCCCATTTAATATTCTATTAGCAGTTAGATATAGCCATTTAGCAAATTTAATTCACTTTTTTTGCATGAGTTATTAAGTATATAATAATAATACTTAATAAATCAAAAATTGTTTTTATGAATATATTTGCAATAATGTATAAAAAGGATTTTTAAAGAAATTAATTACATTCTCATCATATAATTTAATAATTTAATTTTATAACTTTTTTTCTTTATTGTGCATTAAAATAAATATTATAGAATTTGAAATCATTTTTTTTTCACATTTCATTATTACATAGAGTCAATTGCATATATTCAGAAATTAATGAAGTTAACTGGTTCATTGTTAACTAAGGTCTAAAAATATTAAAGTTTCGACAAAACGCAAATTTATAATTTTTTAAGTCTCTAGCTTATCAGAGAGGGAGATAAGAATCGATTAAGAAATTCCATTTTTACAATCATGAAACAAATTGAAATTATTAAAAAAAGAAAAAGAAAACTTTGATATAATCTTCAATTTACGATTAAATAAATTTCACAATCTGTGGTTCCAAGTAAGAATACTTTGTGCACAGCCGTATTGAAAATAAAATCCGTTAGTATTCTTACTCTAGTTTTAACAGCTGATGCCAATCTTCAGCGGTTCATCTTACTGCTTTGAATTGATATACCGTGCTAAGATTTCAAAAATAAGCAAACGAGCGCAGGTGGTTCCATGGTGTAATGGTTAGCACTCTGGACTTTGAATCCAGCGATCCGAGTTCAAATCTCGGTGGAACCTGACGATTTTTTTTTCTTTCATTCAAAACATGAAAATGAATAATTAATACAGAGTGGAAAAAATAATTAACTGTCGAAAGTTTACAAAATAGAATGTTTTGATTTGACTTAAGATGGTTTATTAAAAAATGTTATTTGAAATGAAAATTTGATTTTCAGGGAATTTCATCTGAACTTCAGGTGAACTTGCGAATTAATCAGTGACTTCTCAGGTGTTTATTAAATGTGCTGCATAATTATTTTGGTTCTAGCTTGATAATATTATGAATATTATAATTATTTCGTTTTTATATATGTTATTCAAAAAAAGGATCAAATTTGAACTATTTATTTCTAATGGAAGACAATAGGTAAAAACACATAAGATATATCAAAAGATCGAAAAGCGCTCAAACTTTACTCAAAAATATTCAGAAAATGTCTAATAATCTGATTATGTGAAGAAAACGTGTCTTTAACCACTTCGCATACAATGACGTGTCTGACACGCCCATCGAATTACTGAATTTTTATTTCCAAGACTGCTATTAAGCCACAGAATTAAGTATTCAAATACGAAAAAATCAATATGAAACGATTTGGAATCCCAAATGCTCCATATATTATTTTAAAAAGTCAAATTAACAATAAATTACCAAAATAGGATGAGTTATCTAATTAGAAAGTTAAGTAAATTCGTATGTCAAGTAGTTAACCCTTTCCTTTCCGATGTCGAGTGTGACTCGACTTTCAAAACTGTGCATTATTTTGACTTTTTATTTATTTATTTTTCAAATTTAATTGTTAAAAACGCCTACATAAGGGTTAAGAGATATAGATTAATTTTTCAAAGAAATTCGACTTAAAAAGAATTATGTATATTTATTTTTCATAGCAAAATAAACAAATCTTTGTATTAGGTGAATAATTTTGCATCTAATTATTTTTTGGACTACAAAGGGTTACTAAGTGCTTAGAAGAAATGCTGTTTATTTTTACTTTCTATTATAAAAAGTATAGAGAAAGTACAGTAATGGCACAAAAATTCGAACCTGAGAATTTGACGATTGCTTTTCTTCTTTTTTATACGCAGTTCCAAAACAAAGCCTTTGAGATAAAAAGTACTCATTCTATTGAAATGTCTTTGACTGAGACAAGTTTTAAGATAAAAGAAATTAAAATAATACATTTTAATCATTGTAATGAAATTATCTAACTATAAAAATATATGTAATTTGTAATATATATTTCTGGAAAACGAAGATTCAGAATTTTTTTTTTCTTATTTGAAAATGCAATTATTACATACGATCTAGAATTATCAAGATTAGAATTATGACGTGAAGAACCTTTCACGTCAAATTCGGTCTAAAATTATTGTAATCATTTTCAAGAATTGCTTAAATCGATAAGCTATATTTTAAACAGCAATAATCATATGCGAAGAATATTTATTCAGGTAATCATATGAACGAAATAGTTACAAGAGTGACGGCATTTACTTTATCATATACTAATTAGAAAAATAATTTGTAAACTTCAAAAAATAGAACTCAAGATTTTAAAGAATCAACGATTTTCGGGCCTCACTGAGTCCAAAAGACACATTTTTGTCATTATGTTTGTATTCCATTTTGTTTCTTAACATGATAACTCGAATTTCTTTTGAGCTAGTTAGATGAAATTTGGTACATAAATTTTGGACCAAATTTGCATATTTTTACAAAACCAAATTTTAAAGAGTGGAGCTCTGCAGGTAATAATATAAGAAAATCAAACAGCAAATGTTCTAAAGCAAAAAAAAAAACCCTATAGAGAATTAAAACTATATAAAAAAATCGGACTAAAATTACAATTATCTCGAAATTTTTTGGCTGGATCTTATTTTTTTAAAATTTTATTTTCACCGCTACATTTTTCATATAAAATTATTTTTTACTCTAAGTAAAAAGATTTTTTTAAAAAAATTATTCTATATCAAAAAGTCCTTGTATATTAGTAAATTGAAAATTAATCTTATAGTAATTCATGTATATTTGAAACGGAAAATATAATTTAAAATTTTCTTTTATTAAATAAAGCAAAGAATTTTTTTTAAATCATATTATCAATATAATATTTTCCATTTAAAAAATTGTCCTTTCCTTATAAGCTAGAGAAAAGTGCGAAAATATAAAACTTAGGTTCCACCGAGATTTGAACTCGGATCGCTGGATTCAAAGTCCAGAGTGCTAACCATTACACCATGGAACCACCTGCTGCTGCGCTGTTTCTTTTTGATGCCTTAATATAACAAATGCTGACAAGAATATGAGATGAGCCATTCGAGATTGAGACCGTCTGTTTACACCATCATCAGAATAACAATTCCACGCTCGCTATCACGCTAATGCCGGAGAACGATTCGTTCATATTTCTCTCCCATTATTAGACATCTTATTCTCATAATGAATCGCGCAGAAACTTATTTGTTTTTCCCTCTAGCTCTCTATTGTATAAAAAGATAAATCATTGCAATTGTCATTAAAAACTTTCTTTTCTTAATATTTAATTTAATTTAGTCTGTTTAATGCTATAAAGACGAAAGTTTGTAATCGATTTTCATTCTCTTTTTCACATGTTAAACAAGCTTAAAATTTTGTACACAAGTCTACTCTCGATAAAAAAAATACTTTAATATTGCTCCTGGAGTTATCACTCTGAAAATACGGACCGCAAATGGTCAATCTCTTGTTGAAACTGGCCCAAAATTTGAAAGGTGCCTAGAATACAGAGGTCAATTCTGGCTTTTCTTATACTTCTCAATTAGCTATATGCCAGTAGTTAATCTCCGAGAAATAGCCAAAAATTGCATGATAATAGAGGGGTTTTTTGTTACAATTATTTGCCATTGGCATGCGGTTGATAATACCCAAGCGCCTGCTTTCCTTATTAAGGCCTTATCACCCTGCAAAATACCGCTACACTTTCGCGCACAAACGGCCCCGAAAGTGACGTCATTCTAGCACTTGCTGTATGGTAAACTTAAAAACATAGGTGTACGTTATGAGGTATTTATAGGTCATAAGAAATGGCGAAAATAATCAAACTCCTATAAACAATAATTATATTAGAATGAATATAGCTGGCGTCAACCGATGCCATTCTTGGCACACTTCGTCAATGTCAAAGTTTCACCTGATTGGTTAAATTTCGTTTCCAAACGATGCTTCCGTCACTATCGTCTACATTTTCAATCTGGTTTAAAAAAGCTCACTATGACGAAAATCTTGCTTGAGCGGTTGCCTGCTGAAATAAATCGAAAACTGTCCACGAAAGTGTAGGCGGTATTTCGTCGTGTGATAAGGCCTTTATACAACGAAGCACATGGGTTGGATTCAAAAAAGAAACATCAGAACTTGTGGCGCTCATAGCAAAATCTACGAATCATATTTTTATGCAGCGTTACGGAAGGAAGCGACGTCTTCATTAGAGAACAGGTGAAAAAATTTCGGGAGTCACTCCATTGGTTTTTATTATTCATTGAAATACAAAATGTCATGTACAGAATCATTTAACACCGAAATTGGATTGAAAAAAGGAACTCGTATGTACGGACTTTCACCACCATTTCCTATTATTACCCCTACACCATCCGTTCAAAATATCATTTAAAACACTGGCATGTAGTTAATAGTATACGAAAATAGAGTTTGTGTTTTGGACACCCACCTCCCAACCTATCGAAATAAAATTTTGATACCGAAATGTAATTATAGTTACAAAATCACATACCAAATTTGATATTTTTAAGTCGTTGGGTTTTTGAATTATTAAGCTTACATGCTACTGAAAGGACAGACCGACAGACTGCCACCCCTTTGCTGGAGTTTGCTTAAAATAAGGTAAGTTTCTAGAGTGTGAGTGCTGAGTACCGTATTTTATTCATCTAACACGTTTTTAGATATCCTTGTTGTAGACAAAGAAATGGACACTGTCCAATAATTTGTTTTTAGAATTCAGGAATTTTTAAAACATGGAGATTCGTCAAAATTTCGGTTTCAAATTTTTTTGACGTTTTCTGTATTTTCTCTATTCAGTAAATGCATGAAAGTAAAATTAAACGCAAAATTTATTTTAAAAACTTATTAAAGACACGTTTTCTTCACATCATCAGATTATAAGTCATTTTCTGAATATTTTTTATTGAAATTTCAGCGTTTCTCGATCCTTTGATATATTGCATGTGTTTTTATCTATTGCCTTTCACTAGAAATAAGTAGACTAAATCTGATCCTTCTTTTTGAATATCACGTATAAAAACAAAATAATTATATTACTCATAATATTAACAAACTAGAAGCAAAATAATTATACTTCACATATAATAAATACTTGAAAAGTTACCATTTAATTGCATGTTCACCTAAAGGTGTAATGAAATTCACTGAAAGTCAAATTTTCATCCAAAACTACAATCTTAAAAAAACCATCTTAAGTCATATCAAAATTTTCTATTTTGTAAAGTTTCGAGGATTTAATCTTTTCTTTCCACTCTGTATTAGTTATTCATTTTCATGTTTTGAATGAAGGAAAAAAAAATATTTAGGTTCCACCGAGATTTGAACTCGGATCGCTGGATTCAAAGTCCAGAGTGCTAACCATTACACCATGGAACCACAATGCCTTTCGATCATTTTTGGATATCAAATACTTCAAAGAATCATTCCGTGCCTGAACAAAATTTTCCATGAACTTCTGCATCTGTTGATTACACAGTTGCAGTATATTTAACATTTCTCAAATTGTTTATTCGAGAATCGCATATGTACGATGACAGAACATGAAAGGCTGACAGCTCACGCGATAATCGCAAAGAATTATCTGATTCCGAACTGCAATATCTGAATGTATCAGCATGGGTGTGTCGTAATTTCATCAAACAACAAACACTTTCTTATTTAGAAGTATCGCACGCTTCTGAAAAATAATAAAAAGCTCTGTACTCTGGAATTGAATTCGAATATGAAGTCTAGTTTTTGCATGTTCTAGAAAACTATCCGTTTTCTTAAGCTTCAAACTATAACTTGCAGAGCATATTAACTTCTTAAAAACTAAAATAATACTCCGAGCATTTTAAAATTCCATCGTCTTGTTTATTCTTTCAACTTCACGGCCTATATTCCAAACCATTGCCAGATTCCAAAAGTTGTACAATTGATTATCAGCTATAAAACAAAAAATAACCAAAATACAAAATTATAATAATCAAAGAAAAAATCGTTTGCTTTTAACTTTTAATAACATTTTAACAGAAATAAAAATAGTAGCAGGTAAATATCTGAAAAGGAATCGTCTGCTAAATGTCTCTTAACAGATTCAGATTATGATATGTACCGAACACAAGTATTTTTTTTTTCATATTATCTCCACGTGTCTCTACTCGTATCTCTAAAAAAAATATCGATTTTTTATTATTTAATTTTTTTAAATAAAAATGTATAAGCAATAAAGGAAGAGATAAAGCATGTTACATAAAAAATCATGCATCGAAAAATCTTCGAATAAATTTATAAAATTATCATCTGCCACTTTTTTATAATTTTGTGTTTTGGTGACTTTTAAAAAAATCGTTTGGCTTTTATGTATCGTTTCCATCTTATTTGTTGTAATTTTTTTAAAAAATCGCCAGAAAGTTGAAAAAAATAACAAGTAGTATTTGAATAATTACTTTTCATCAAAGAAATGACAGATCAATTTAGAATATCGACAAATCAGTAAATTTAATCAATTCTACTGTACAGTTTATGATAAACGCTCTAAAAAAGAAAGTCAATAAAAAAGTAATAAAAGCTATCTAGCTAAGTAAACTGAACGTAATGAGCAGGATAATTTAAGAAAATTTGGAAAATCTATGTTAGTAAGTCAATATTTTATTTAAAATGTTTCCTATTTTAATTTCTGTTTGAAATTGTTCGATGATTATTCAGGTTAGCTGAACTACATGGACTTTCAGAAGGAGCACAATTTTCTTGGAGCAAAAAATTAAAAAGATAAGACCTTTCTTGTCTTTTCTGCAGATAAAAATGAATGCAATATATTTAATTAAGATGGATGTATAATTGTATAGAGAAAAAACAAACAAGGAACTTTATTCAGAATGAGAAAAATTAAGCAAAATAGTTAAATTTTCTCGTCTTCAGCAAGCAGCATCAGGACTAGATAATTTTTTATTTGTTCATGGAATAATGAATCCTGCTTTTTATTACATTCTCGCATACTTAGTATAGAGGAAGTATAGTAATTATCAAGAAATTGCAAATCGAGATTTTGTCAAAATTTAATTATATCTGAGTTTCAATAACACATTTTGGAAAAATGTCCATCTATCATAAAGTGACAAAGATAATTTAAAAATGGCTTGAGCTACACAGATGAAATTTGGTATATATATTTTACACTAAATTTGTAGTTTTCCGTCGAATTTTCAGAGAAAAATCCTTTCATAGGATATTGGTCTGTCAGACTGTTCGATTGCAAGTTAATGCGATAACGACGAAACAACCTAGAACTAGATAAATAAAATTCGATACTCAGAATAAATATTTATATCTAGACTTCTTTTAAATTTTGAGCTGAATCCAAAAGTTGATCGTCTGTCGGTCTTGCAATGATTTAAATATATTAAATGTGGAATAAGGTTTTGGGGGCTACAAGTGCAGTTTTGTGTGAAATCTTTGTTTCAATCGATTTAGAAAAATGTGTCTAAAACACAAACTCGAATTTCAGATACTATTAATTGCACACCAATAATTAATCGCCAAAGCACTCGCCAAGAGTGACGGGATAGATTCAGTAAAAATTCTAAATTCAAGTGAAAAGTTAAAATTTTGCAACTATTGTACACCAATGCCATTTAACTCTGGCACGAAAATTTTATTAAGGTGTACACGAAGCAGTTCATTTCCATTGGTTTAATTATAGCGCTCCCAGACACAAATATAAACATTTAGACAAATTCACACATCCCATTGATAGACATAATCTAAAATTTAAATTTATTAAGGAATTCGCGAGAAAGATTAGAGCTAACCACTCCAACTTGTTTAAAAATAGCTGAGGTAGGTAAAATGGAATTGGAAACAATAAACAATTGAGACAGAAAAAAAATGAAAAAGGGCTTTTGTATCGAAATGATAGCTCAAAAGGTGATATTTCTTTGCCTTTTTAAAACTATAATCGGTATAATCTTTCTTTGATATTTGTGACGTTTCATGGGTCTGGAGTTGATAAAATTGAAAACAAGATTTTTTTTTTCTAAAAAAATAAAATAAGAGTAATGTATTTTTTTAAATTTAATTGTGTGTTTTTTTATATTTTTGTTCTAAATTACCCTTTCTTATAGATTTCATGTTAATTGATGTTTTTAAGGTTTTTGAGTGTAATTAGTACTTATAAATGAGATAAGATTTAAAAGATATTCAAAATTAAAACCTTAACATCATAATATGATAGTGTTCCAGGCTTGATTCGGCAATCTGTATCTTATCTAAGTAATCTATCTCAATAAGTATCTTATCTAATATCATTGCAGTACGTATGTACGTAAACTTGATAACTGAAACGATTGTATTGTAATTGTATTAAAAGTATTGTTACGAGCAGGCGAACGCTGCTGGGGCTCTCCGAGGTTGGCGGCGTTTGGCGAGGAGATTCGTACCAGCCGGGTTGGTTTGGCGAAAGGAATAGTCTGGTATCCTCTGGACCGTTCACGAAGCTCCGCGTGCTTTTGGGCGGTCGCTCGCTTGGCTATATAAGGGACTTGTAGCCGTAGTTCCGGCAGTTAGTTTTTTTCCTCTCGAAAGAGAAAGTCTCGCTGGACTAGCGAATTACTTTTCTCGCTTGTTGTTAGTGAATTGTGTTTACGTTTGTTATTAATGTTGTCTTATTGAGCTCGCTGTGGTTTACTGTTTACTGTGCTATACGATATATGTTTTGCAGTCTGTGTTTATTGTGCGTAAGGCTTGCATTTACGCTGTAAGTGACTGCTGACTGCTTTATTGTTTTTATCTGAAGTTTTCCTTGCTCAAGTCTTCCTGTAAATAGCTGTACATAAATTTGTTTGTGATGTCCTCAAGTAAAGTCAATTCCGCTATTCAACCCGCTACGCTAAAAACGTAACAGTATTAATGAAGCAAAAAAAAATGTTAAAAATATATTTTTTTAACAAAAGTGTATAAAAATTTGAGAACAAAAATTTACAGAAAAGGAAATGAATAACAATAATAAATTAATTATCGAATTTAAAATAATTTAAAAACATGTTCTATACGCACATATATGAAACACATCATAATTTTGTGTTTGAAGCAAAATCTAGAGTTGTGACCGAAAGCAGAGATCATACAGGTTGGATTTTTAAGTTTATTTTATTGCATCTCGAGAGGGACGCGTTATGTACAAACTACGCGGACACAAACACAGAAGAAGCTAAAAAAGGCACGAAATCATTTATCCCTGGTCTTATATTCATGAGATTATATATATATATATATATAT